>JAQIXP010000075.1:0-39234 GCA_034700285.1 Proteroiulus fuscus | reverse complement strand
ACGGAACAGTCAACTTTGAAAATCGATAACTACATTCAGAATGCATGTGACGTCATAAGCATGCAACCGTTTTTAGTTAAATTATATTATTAATCTTCAATAAAAATCAAACCCCATCTTTGAACTTTCACCCGTTCTTGAGTGGTTTCAGAAGACGAATTTAACATGGAAATTCCCATAGAGGCATGCTCTAAAAAGTGTGGACAGCCCCCTTAATTGCAGAATGTCAGCATGAGCAGATTTTTCCAGGATGTTTTTTTTAAACTTATTTGCTAGTAGATCACTGGAATGACCTGAAAATGACGTCCTCGTCAAACTTTTCTAAGGTTAGTGGCATAGCCATAAAATGCATCCACATCATTTTCTAGTAAGTCAGTGAAATGATCGAGTGACCATAACATGACGTCCACGTCAGGCGTATGTTTTAGTGGGGAAGTGGCTATAAAATAACGTTTAACATCTAAAATATTTGCTAGTAGGTCAGTGGAATAACTACAAAATGATGCGCACGTCAGACTAATCTGCTCACAGACCAGTGAAATTATAATGCATTCACAATGACGTCTATTTTGCAATCAATGTTATATTGGTAATAAAACTGCAGTAATTATGACGTCAGTGAATGACCTAATTGAATATATTGACTTTTTTTTTGGTGTGACTGCCCTCACAGGCTGCCCTTCTTGGGAGGAGGGATCCCTGGGGGTAGCTAGGTGCTGTCGTGACCGACTTAACCTGAGACCATGGAAACCACGGCAAGGCAGCCGACCTTGGGAATATAACCCAGGTCTCCCGAATGCCAGGCTGGTGTTACCACAACACCACCTGACCGTGACTCGGTTCACGTGTCACAGAATAGCCACCTAGAGTTATCTAGGTGGCTATGGTCACAGTCACCATCGTGACTACAAAATAACGGCTTTTACATCCCTTCTTTGGGCATGTTTACTAACATTATCAAGATATTGGTATGCTCTGCATTTGTACACCAGTACACCAAATACCAATATGAACCAATACAAAAATAAACATTGGACTTGAATACAGACAAAGCGTGCAAACCCTATTTTTTATCAGCAATCATAAGTTCATAACCATTCACAATCAAAGGCAGCCTAGCGTATGTGTTTACATGGATCTTTATTGTAATATTAATTTACTTACCATATCCATGTTTTTTTCCTAACAAATTAAACTAAACAAAACATAATAATAGGCTACTGCTGTCAAACCAGTTGATGATCAAAATAGCGCATAAATACTGACGGAGACCTAAAGGAACCCTACATTTTCGCCTGCTTGATGCGTCGTTGTCCAGGTGCTTCCTCCTTGGCGTACACTAGTGAGATTCCGTAGTACGCTTGTCATTCTCCATATTCAAATGTGATTTTTAACAAATATAATGTTAATTTTATTATTTTAAGTCCATCAATTATAAAGTTTGACCTTTAGTAAATTGATGAACAATAAGGTCCAAACAATGAGTATGAGCAAGGATTTGTATGAGTCGCTTAGTTCCGTTGGGCTTAATATAAGATGATTATATATTTTCCGTAGGCTTATTCCCTTCTCCTTTTCAGACATGTCGCCATAATGGGGGCGAAAAGGTCATAGTATTAAAAGGTTATGCGTAGGGCCAAGGGCGGATTACAGGATTTTGCTAAATGGGGTGGGGTAATCGCATATTACAGGGAAGGAGAAGGTAATTTTTGCTGGCTAAGGGGGGGGGGGGCAATTTCCCTTATTTTCTCACCCACCCCCTGTATCCGCCCATGCCTGATAGGGCTATGGTGCTATGATACATTTATAGCTTGTATATGGATTCTGTTAGAACTGTATTGTCTACAGCTAAGAAAGTTGATTAGGGCAGCTTATTTTAAACCACAAACAAAAATTTGGAGCACCAAGGTAGCAAGACATATTCTCATATAAATCACTGTATATAGCAGATGACAGCGTGGACATGGTAGAAACACCAACCCTAGTCACCAGTTACCAAGATGAGCACATCGCCCGTCTCAGCAACCTCGAGGGGTCAACCATTGTCGAAACTCTACTAGTGGTTGTGATACCACAGTTAGTTTTTCTGTTGCAAGTCGTGCTGGCCATATGGCCTTCGCTAGCATTAACGGGTCTCTGGTATCGATTCACCATAGAAGTCATTTTAGTAATTGTTCCACAATTGCTTATATGCACGTTACTTAGCAATTACGCGCCTCATATTGGTGGGATATATTTCTGAGAATGCTTTCTGTGCTAAAATACTGGTTGTAGATCCTTATTAAATAATATTATTGTTACAGGAATTGCTTCCATAGCTGCATGTGCCATAGTTGCTTTTAGTACCAAATTGAAATCTGCTAATCTGATGAATACGTCCATTAAGGAAATCCAGCTTCAGCTACAAACCAATCAGATTTTCATAACCACATATCGAGCCGGAATCCTGTTATTGACAATCATTTGTATACTTGCCGTGGACTTTCAAATTTTTCCCCTTCGCTATGCAAAAACCGAAAAGTATGGCTTTGGTCTCATGGACATTGGAGTTGGCCTGTTTGTCGTTACCAATGGGATTGTATCGCGCGAAGCTAGAGGCATTCCTTCCACAGCCCTGTGAGATAAAACAGATTCCTCAATTAAAAAATAAATTGTTTAGTTAAAATTATTAAAAAATGTTCGTTACCTCTCCACAGAAATCGTATTCGTTATGCAATTTCATCTTCGGCCATAATTCTATTGCTGGGGTTTGGGAGACTTTTTAGCGTGAAAGCAAGTGGCTATCACGAACATATCACTGAATATGGTATTCACTGGAATTTCTTTTTCACATTGGCTGCAACTAAGGTAGAAGGAATCAAATGAATAGGAATGATTGTGAAAAATTAAATCAACCTTTTTTGTATTAAAATATGCATGTATTAAATTATCCTAACAGATAGTGGGATCAATAATAAGCATCTTTTTGGATGCTAAATACAGCATATGGCTTGGAATTGCACTAATTTCTACCTACCAGATCATACTTTGTAATGGTTTAAGTAAATACATCCTAGAAGAACTTTCAGAACCTTTTGAAAGTGGTATCTTCTATTACATCTACGTAAACAGAAGTGGGATATTTTCGTGTATTGGCTTCGTTAGCATTTATTTGATTGCCATAACTTTGGGATACTATCTTATTTCGGTTAAAAGGTTTGACCCTAATATAATTTGTAAGTAGGCCCTTAACTGTCCCATAACACTCCCAAATTTATTTTCTAGGGTTACAATATATCAGTGGATTTTCTTGGTACTCCAGCTTTACACTGTTTCAGCTTTTCTGATGGGTATTCTCTGGATTAGTCATAATTATGTGGAAGCAGTTTCCAGGCGATTGGCCAATTTGATATATGTTATATGGGTGGTAAGAAAAAATTAATGTAATTAAATTAATACTTTTTTTTTATAATGATCTTTTTTTTTTTTTTTTTTTTTGCTTAGGTGAGTTTTACAACTATGATGCTTGCTACATCTCTCGTTGGTGATATTGTAGCAACAGTCATTAGGCAACTAAATCCAGCAGTTGTTTTACAAAGACAATCTATGAATAGATCCAGGAATGGTATTAGCCTTTCAATTTATGTTTTTTATAACATTTACAAATGAGTAAAGCTTTGAATTTTTTTTTTTTTTTTCAGAAAACAGTTCAATGAATACTTGGACAAACAATATACACAGGACTAGTGGCTCACTGCTTATGGCAACCATTAATCGTAATGGACTTAAGTGCTTTATACTTGCTAATATTGCAACTGGTATTATCAACTTTTCCATACAGACCATTTATGCTTCCACACTCACCTCAATGTGTATTTTGACATTTTATACTGTATTTACATGCTTGTGCAGTTTTTATATGGAAATTTCCAACATTAAATAAGTTTTGTATAAAAAATGATATCTATAGATTTTATTTTTGCAAACAATTCACGAAAATTTGACAAACGTTTGGAAAAAATATGAACATTTGGTCAACGTTCTCAGAAAATCAGAAAATTTGAAGAACGTTAGCAAAAAATTTGACGAACTTTTGAAAAAAAAATAGAAAATGTGACGAACAAAAACGGGTTGCAAATACCCGTTCGTCAAATTTTCACATTTTTTTTGACCGTTAGACAAATTTTCAAATTGTTTGCAAACGCTAGTAAAAATTTTGAAAATTTAAAAAAGATGACGTCAACAATAGGGGTGGGTGGGGCCTTTCTCTAAATGTTGACAAAAGTTGAAAAATGGGTGGATGGGTCCTAAAATCGGTATTTTTTGTAAACGTCATTTGCAACCTCATTACAATTTGCTATGATGCATTTTTCTTGGTTTCGATCAGCCTCGAAATATGTTCGTTAGATGGCAGCACCAAATTACAGTCTTGGGAGCTTGTCAGTGATTCTTTTCAAGGACTTTACATTTGCATAGCCTAACTGTAAATGGTTTGCATTTATTGTGGTTTTATTATTGTTGGATATATTTAAATTCTTTAGTGTTTTAAAATGTCTAGACCATCTAGAAAGGTAAGTTTTAATTATTTACAATTTTCATATAATTTTTTGTAATTAATATATGTAATTGTAAATGCTAAAATCTGGCCTTTTATATAGAAATATGTAGCCTAGTAAATAATTGAACTACATAATCATTATAATAGCTTATCCTGTGGTACGTTATGTAGTATTTGAATGCTCCCTATCATACATAGGCCTATATATAATATATCTAGCAATAGGCCTATATAATTATTTAGCAGATATTTATGTTATAGCTATCAAAACAAATTAAGCGAGAAATAAGGAAGATTGATTGTAGCATGCACAAATTTCCCAAAAAAAAGAAGTGCAGAAAAATAGTGAAGTCTACATTTCTGAAAGTTTCCATGGCATGAAACAAAAACGTTCATAATTTGTGCACATTTAGTGTAGAAAATGTGCATGTTTGTTCTAGTTTTTCTGCCTTTTTTCTTCAGTATTTCTCAGTAGCGGATCCAGGCTTTGGTTTTGGGGTGATCAGAGCCGCACCCAGAAATCTATTTTGGAGAGCCCCAACCCAAAAAATTTGTCCAAAAACTTTTTGCCAAAGGCAAAAATTAAAAGGTTTCGGTACATCATTGAAAAAATTAACACAAATTGGTGCAGCAGGATATTTGTTTTGCTCAAAAACACTCAAAAATGGGCTAAAAAATCACCCAAATTAAATATTTTTCCATTTTCTCTAGTTTGAGCCCACACATGTTGGGGGGGGGGTGTCATGAATGCCCCCCCCCCTCTCTCTCCCTTCCAGGATCCGCGCCTGGTATTTCTGCATTTTTTACTCTAGTTTCCTGGATTTTATCTAGACATTTTTCGCATTCTAGTGTTGCAAAAAAACTGCAAAACAGCTTCAAAATAAGCCTTCAGAAATGTAGGCTTCAACTAGCCTACTGTTTCAAACTTAAGGATATATACAATTGCTGCTCATGTAATTTCATAATTTGCCATTAATTTACCATTTTTAACCCTTTTCATGCAGCGTTTCAAAAAAACGCATGGACCCGATTTTGTAGAGAATTTTGATTCAGCAATTTTTGAAGAAATACCAGAGCTCGGGGCTACGTGTGATTATTGTTTATCAGTCACTTGTAATCGCAATGGGGAAAATGAGGAATTGCTTGTTTGCAAAGACTGCAAAGCCAAAGGTAGAAAATAATTTTTTTTACCATTCATTAATTCTAACACTGCTAAAACAAGCTTGGCTAAAATAAGCAATGTGGGTGAACAATTTACATTTTTTGTATGACCAGTGCATACCATAATTCAAATTCTATGCATGATTAAACTTTGAACAATTTTTTTAATTTTTTTACTGTCCATTATTTGATTTCTAGGATTTCTCGATATAGCCATTTGGCTTGAAAGTAGAATATATTATCAACCCAACCAGTTAGATGAACTGGCTCTTACATGCATTGCAATTTTTCTGTCCCAATTTTTAATATTTATAAATCCCTATTAATGTATCCGAGATTATTCCATATGCAAGTAGGGGCCATTTAATACAGACATTTCAATAAAATGTACCAGTACACCTACAAATACACATATTTTTAAATAATCTAACTGAATTGTTTCTAAGTAGAATTTTCCTTAAAGAATTGATTTTTCATTCTAATGCATCAAAATCTGGGCTTCAAAAACATAAAATGTGGGCGTTTCCATCAAAGCATCCTTCCCCCCTTTTCCAGATGATGTCTGGAAAGAGTGCGGTTTTATACCATTGGAATTGTTCTATTTTTAATATATAAGCCCGTTTTTATCATTTTATTAATTAAAAATAAAATTCTAATCAAGACAAAATCTTCGTATAAAATAAATAGCATTGTGCTTTTCCATGTTTGTTCCGAAGACTGGGGAATTATCAAAATACTTGAAAAGAGGTTTATTGATTTTCTGCAGCTAACGGCCATTTTGTATAAAAGTGCAATACCCCCTTTTTATTTCTGAATCTGTAATATTTGAAATGATTTTCAAACGATTAAAGAGGGTTTCTCGGTGAGGCAAGTATTGTAAATACGTTGTTGCAACCTGAATACTGGTAAGTTTTTGACAGAACTGATAGTTGTAATATGCTGAATTCTAATTTTTCTAAACTTTCATTTATAGTAGCAAATGTGTAATGAATTCTGGTTTTGCTGATATTTTAGCCAGGCTAATTTGTGCATCCCAGCTAAGAAAAAAGTTTCACAGTAGCCTATACTGCAGAATTTCTGATGTTCAAAGTGCAGAAAATCTGATCCTATGAAACAAAAACTGCAAAAATTTTAAAGTTTACAAAACAGCAGAAAAACTAGTTTTCCCACTTGTTTTTATTTTTGTCATTTAAGACTGCTGCTTTCCCCGTTTTTCTAACGTTTAGTACTCCAGTTTTCCAGTTTTATCTTTCATAATACATAGGCTTTTCTGCAGTTGTTACATCACAAAATGTATACTGTGGAACTTTCTTAGCTGGGATGTTAACCTTCAAATACTTGTGAGAGATGGTGGGTCTAACTGCTCAGAAATGATTTTAATTTTTAAGAAAATAGTTGGATAATGATCCAAGAAGCTTACTTTTCATATTTTTGAAATCCAAATTTCAAACTTTCTCATTCCCATCAATATTCGAATAGCTCATCCTTCGTGCATGGATTATTCAGTCGATCTCGCAAGACGTTCTCGGATGTCTCCCTGGCAATGTGTTGCGTGCAAAACTTGCCGAATATGTGAAGATGCAGAAGATGCTGTAAGTTTATATTATGCGTGTGAAAGGTGTTGCTGAAGACAAACGTGTAGGGTAAATAAGGATACCGTACGTTTTGTGGTCGGTTAGGATTCCATGCTTTTCTGTGACTCCTGCGATAAGGGCTATCATGTCTATTGCCACCAACCAAAAATAATAGGTAAACCCCAAGGAAAGTGGGTTTGTCAGCAGTGTAGAACGGAGTCGGATTTGTCAAGTGCAGACGCCGAAGGAATCTGCAAGATAAACATTAGTAATGTTATTTCAATGCAGAAAAATGCCGGAGGGCCATCGGAGACTATGATGGACACGGACGAAGTGGGGTCTTCCAAGTGTACCGTGGGTAACGTGATGGGCATCTCTCGTATACTATTTCCAACTTTTCAAGTCTTTATTAAGCTTAAATCAAGTTAGGAACTTGAAATCATAATTTCAGATGGTGCCACTGGTCTTCCCACTCCATGTGATTCACCCGTTCCAGAAGTCCAGCGGGAAAACAACACTTCCCGGCTTTACAATTCAAATAGCGGGTACGGACGAATTGGCACTCCTATTTAAAATAATGTCAGAATCAAACACGTTTGAATTCATAGTTCCATTTTCAGATTTTGCGAAAAAAAAGAAAATCCGTCAATGGTGAATATTCCTGATGCCACAGAGTGGTCAATAGAAGATGTGGAAAAGTATTTTTGCTCGGTCGGATTTTCAGATCAAGCTAAGGCATTTGGAGAACAAGTAATATTTGCCACTATTAGACAAGGTTTAATGAATTTAGTACTGCTATAAGTTAAAAAAAAATCTTTTTTGTTGTATTTTAATGTAGGAAATTGATGGTAAATCTCTGCTGCTTATGAAGCGGAGTGATGTTTTAACTGGACTAGCATTAAAATTGGGTCCTGCTCTAAAAATTTATAATTACATAAGGCGTTTACAATTGAAACATGCCGATGACGAGGTAGAGGACTTTTAGCTCACTTTTCAATTATATTGTCATTTTGTTGAATTTTTGTTGTATGACGGGTAATATTGTTATTACATGTATTATTATTGTTAAAAATTATAGTTCTTGTAACAATAATTTTATGTTAGCAGGCTCCATCTGTATAAATGCAATTATGGTTTTACATTATTTATGTAAATATATTTTAATAATTGACCTACTGAAAATTTTCTTGATAAAATAAAGATGTGACTGCATTATTATGGTAATTAGTAAGATTGTCATGGGATCATTCGCGTATTACATAATGTATGGTGGAGAGGTAGATAGGGACATATTTCTGAGGGTGAACTATGGGATATTGCAATGGGTTCGTATGATTCTTCAAGGGTCACCATCAAAGTTTCCATCTTTACCCTCCCCCTCGTTCTACTTCATGCATTTCATTACAATTATTACTGGGATTCACAAACAGTTTTCTTTAAACTAAGGCAAAATGGCTAAATATTCACACAATTAAAATAAACAAAATTTTAAAAAATGAAGAAATTAAGCCTCAAAGGCCTATTCATTGAAAGTTACACATTCATTATTATGATTAGGTATTTACAGTCGAAATTATCCGATAATTAATTGAACTTTAGAACCTGATGACGTAATTACCACCAGGACACCCCTTTCCCCCACTTTCTCAGTGATGACATAATATATGGACGACCCCAATGAAGCATTACAGGGAAAATGGGAGAGGTTTCAAAATTATTAAGTAAAAGCATCACATACTGACTAAAAGGTATTATGCATTAAAGCCCAAATAAGTCCGGGGCAAGTGGTTTTCGCTCTGGATAAACCTAAGTAATTATTTAGAAAAAATTACGCCTTATCATTGAAGATATGCATTTTTGTCCTTAAAATTTATGAACTTACGTAATAGAGTTGAGTCAAGTTTCAAACCATAACAATAAATATATATTTGGTAATTACCTTTGTCAAAGGAAGATTTCTAAAATATATAGCAAAAATTACTGCAATTTCAATGCTGGAATTTTTCAGTTTTTAAGCATTCAAAGTGTGTCCAAATTTCATCTGGAAACAACAAGAAAGCCATTAATAAATAAACGGTAATTCTCAAATCAAGTGTAATTAAATAATAATACGTAACCTTTGGTTCAATACCTAACTTGATTTTCCAAAAAAGACTTATTTTACTAGCCAATTAACTTATCCAAGCTCATTTATATTTCTTCTGTAACAAGAAAAAAAACTAAATGTATTAAGACAAAGACAATATTCCCAATTTATAATTAAATCACAATTAAAATTCACTTTAATCTTTACCAGTACATAAAATTCAACCAAATTTTTCATATGAAAATGAGGGGGTGAAAAGCAGTTTCAGTGCTTTCACTGCTTTGTTTCCCATGCACGCTGGAAGAATGAATTTAACATTGCAAGAAATACATTGTTCCAGCTAAATTTAAATATATATATTTTCATATTTCTTTCTCTCTTTCTCCCATTCCACACAATATATATAAAAGTATTTACACATTTAACAGGATGGGTTTCCTGTATTGAAAACAGGCAATGAAAAAAAAAAGTGTGATTCACACCACCATAAGACAAACAAATTCCCTGTTTCTTTCTAATTTTTCAAAAGCACAGTCGAGGAAACGAGGAATGGACCGAAAATCCCTTTTGCCCCAATTGAGAGGCCTGAAGCAAATTAGACAATCAAGAAATGATCCCACACAACAAAATTTGCAGACAACTAGCACTGACTTTCAATAGGTGCCTGGAAATCAATTAAATTGGTGGGATTCACTAATTGTCCAATTAACTTCAGATCTTATGACACTCACTGTCGAGATCAAATTCTGATTCTTGGAATCAATTTAATGGAAAACTTGCGCCAAGCCAATTTGGAAATTGCATTCATCATCACCTAAGTAAATACCAACTGAAATTCGCATCCATGATTTTTGAATCTTAGATTCAATGAAAGAAGATTAGCGTAAATAAAAGTAGGTACTAACTTATTTAAATAAGACAATCATAAGCGGTCAAAAACTGATCCATGCTATTAGTAATGATTGTGACTTGATAAAAATACTCGTGACAAAACACATTTTGTAAGTAGCAGCTTCTGAGTCAA
Source organism: Proteroiulus fuscus (assembly GCA_034700285.1). Taxonomy (NCBI): domain Eukaryota; kingdom Metazoa; phylum Arthropoda; class Diplopoda; order Julida; family Blaniulidae; genus Proteroiulus; species Proteroiulus fuscus. Next base: position 28,852 of record JAQIXP010000075.1, on the reverse strand, counting down.
CTTTCATGGAGACCGCATTTTAAAAAAAATTTTTGGCATTAAAACAATCGTTGAGAAAATAAATATAAAACCTATTTATAAGGTTCTTATGTATAAAAATATTAAAACGTATTGCAGTTCCACTTTATCATATTTGGCAGTAGTATTTTCAGAACAAGTTTAACAAGACTCAAAATTATTGCTTCAGCACTAAATAAATGCAATTTCTGCATATTTCGGCAAGTGTGCTTCCCCAAATCCCGGGCTGTGCTCCATCGCATTATTTTATAGCTCTAATAACAATCAACAGGAAATGTATTTAGTTTCGTACTCTTGATTTTAAGTAATGGCGCAGAATGGCTCCCAAATTCAGAAAATATCATCATTTCAAGGCAAAAGCTCTTTAAAAGCAGGTAAACTAAATAGAACCTGATGCGAGCTAGGGCGCCTTACACAAATTGTTCATCAATGTAGCTGCCCTTGAATTCACAGCCAACAAATATACATTGTGCAGCAAGACCGTGGCACTCGCTTGTACCAAGTTGAAATTGAGCGAGACGATGGGGGGATTATTATTATTATTATGGCGATAAAACTTGGTTTCGGGGATACTGCAATGGTAAAAGCAAAGTTTGAACAGTGGTCACAATTGTGATAAGCAGATAATGAATAATTGATATAATTCTTTTTTCTGGTATAATGATATTTTTCAAGAGTTAGCCCACTACTTAATGTGAATTCATGACTGAAACATGACTGGGTCTTAATGAAAGCCTCAATACCAATTTTCCAACAAAACGTCAAAGAAAATCAAACCATTACAAAAGTTTTAAAATTGGGACATGCCTTATTGGCAAGTTGCAAATTTGCATATATAACAAGCAAATTTAGTGAATGGCTTACACAATATTGCCTTGGTATGATAATGCATACCCTCTAAAAATATAAGAAAATAAATTTTGCATAGGCCGAAATAAAGCTAATAAAAATTGATCACCAGGTGGTAATTCTTGTGCACACCAATATACAAGACATATATCTGTGTATGTGTGTGCGTGTGCGTGCACTTGGATATTAGGATAGGCTATACTTTTCCATACTGGAGTTGATGTGCCATGGATAATTTTTATTATACACAAGTTCATATTACCTGGTGATGAATTTCAGCTAGCCAAAGATAGGAGATACTTAGCAAAATTTAACGTTTAGAAACTCAAATTTCAATGTTTCAGGATCCAACTCAAGTTCAAGTTTGTTTAAGTCTTCAGTATTTTATTAATTTGGAATTTACAAGTGTTCATTGAATTCAATGACACCAGCCTAGTAATTATACCTCTGAATCCTTCATAAACTGCAAAGCTATCTCATCATTTCAGGGAGTTACCAGATAACGACATGCGTTTCATATACCCACGCGCCACTTCATGTTAAAATTAAGTCATAAAATGTAATGAGGCACAAATTTCAAACAGCTGGTCTGGATAGCTAGAATTTCTCGATGCAAACTCTGGAAGCTCATATATCAATAATAAATTATCTGTAGAGGTGAAAGAATCCTCATGTAGGCTAAAGGAAATTTGAACCAATTCAATTGATCTATATTCAACTTATTTAAATTATGGCACTGTTAAACAGGTACTTGTAAAAAAAAATTTTCTGCTCGATCACTAGTGGTAAATGGATCCTCCACACAAAAGGATGGATATCGAGAGATGTTAATAAATACTACAAGGGGAAATTCATGATGATTCATACTTTGTAATGAATTCAGCTAGATGAGTTGGCATAAAAAAAAATCCGACAAGGTGTACAAAATAAAAAGACTGAAAAGAAATCACAAGAGCGCCACTTTAGATCTCGCTTACTCATAGTAAAATACTTTTGACTGCTTCATCGAGCGCCGCATCAATTTCACTAGGGCCATCATTATGAAAACTGTCCATATCAGCTGTGGCACTGACAACCTCGTAATCCATGCTGTCAACTTCCTCTTCCTCTTCTTCTTCCTCATCCTCTTCCTCCTCTTCATCTTCCTCGTCATCTTGTACAAGCACTTCTTTGTGTTTTGCCACATTGAACGTATAATGAGAGTTTCTCTCACTCGTGAGACTATTCTCATCGCACTCCGTATTATTATTCAATGTACTCATTTGTACACTTTTTAAGCTGTCTCGTGTCACGCTAGTCTTCATAAACGCATCACAAGAATCGTCTATCCTTTGTAAATTAAGAATACTGTTAATGGCACTCTGCACTTGGGCATTTAGGTCGTCGTCCTGTGAAGAGGGAACGAACGATCCATTTTGAATGTCACGAATATTCGTCGAAGACTTGAAACTGGTCTCAAACAGATCCCCCAGCTCGCAGGAATTGCTTTCTTCGTAGCTTCCCACATGATTAGTTTTAGGAATACACCTCGACAGACTGTCTTCATCTTCGGTCAGAGCACTCCCGTAGGGTTCGTCAAGGTCATCAATATCGCCCAGGCCCAAGTCGCTCGCATCTCCATGCGAATTATGCCTGTGCTGCATCAAAATATTTTCGACAGGCTCGGATTCAGCGGCAGATGGCGTGCACGGGCTTATATTGACGACTTCAGAATTATTTCCTACGTGAACGCCAAGGGTGTCGTCCCAGTTGGACTCTGTTTCCATTGCTATTTGATTACTTTTCATCGTGAGAAGTCTACTATCGCGAGGATGATTGTGATGAGAAAGTAAATGAGATTGAAGCACAATGGATGGATGGAGATGTACGGGAGGGTGATGAAGAGAATTTTCACCAGAAGGATCCTCACTTTTGGAAACCTTGGGCACGGGAGGATCAAAATCGGCCAGTGTGGTGGTAGTGTCATCAGATGGCTCAAAATCTATCCGAGTCGCCCCAGCCTCGTCACTTTCTATTGGATACATTTCCAATTCTTTTTGGATTTCTGCCCACTCGTCATAATTTCTTACCTTTTCCTGCTTCACGGTTACCACACCTTCGTCTTCCCTCCTACTGTATTCCAAGGACACACTCGAATTATTGTCACTTATGTCGTCATATTCAGGGATTGCCGTCTTCTCCTCCAACTCCTGTTTAACTTTAACGCAGTTCACTACAAAATTAGAATCCGATGCAAAATTGGAAAAATTGTGGATTGCATCCACATTATTCTCGGTGACTGTCGCCTCTGGTAAGTTGCTTTGTGCTTCTGTCTTTATTTTTAACCAGTGATCAGGAACGGGAGGAAGCTCGAGATCTAAGTAATGAAAAATATTGAAATTAAGTTGCTGTATCTTTATTATTTCAGTACTAGCTCCCCCAAGAGTACCCGATGACTTGTCAATCATATATTTAAGAACTGGGAATTCTTTCTACCTTTCCCTTCTTTGACTGCCTGTCTATCCTTTTCGAGGCTACTGGTCTCTTCCTGCATAAACATGCGATCTAGCATAACTTGCTCGGCGGTAGTCTTACCCTTCTATTACAAAATAGTATAAGAACAATAAATGGATAAATAAACTAACAATTGTTAAATTGTCATTGACGTTAATTTAAACACTTACCATACTCTCCTTTAGTAAAAGATACCTATATTTGCCATACATATTTTTTGCTTTTTCTAGTAACTGTCCAGAGACTGTTTCGAAAAGAGCATCAGCTAGAAAAAACGACATCAAAATGTAAGAAAGTCTGCAAATAAGGTATGAATTATGTTAAACAACAACATGGATAACACTACACTACACCACTATAATTTTTCTCTCAAATTAAAATCAGATAAGTTATTTTTAAACAAGCCTCGGAAGGGATCATTCTTAATTATTTGAAACTGACAATACTTGCTTTTATTATAAAAATTAATAACTTTGCCATGTCCCAAAAAAAGTTATGATAATGTGAAAGTGAATAAATTAATAGAAACCTCTATCCAAATCTTCAATCGTTGGTGACCTATTATTGTATACATGATATTTTAGCAGGCGTTTACAAGCATCTTCCCTAGAAGTAAATGGGGTTTTGCAATCCGGATGTAATACTCCATTTTGATCTGCGGTCAGTTGTTGCTGAATGCTAGTTAGAAAACAGTCAAGCAATTGATAGAATTATGAATTTTCCCTTTTTTGAGAGCATAAGGCAATTTGAAAGGTGATCAAAAGATTATGTACCGTGCGGTTCTGGATAGTGGCATCGTAGCAGCCCTTTTAATACCGCGATTTATCTATAATGAAGAAAATAAATTCAAAAATTTAAAAACACACACATACACACAATATATATTTTAAAGTTATTAATCTTACTTGATCTGGAAATACTGCTGGACAAATAGGTTTCAGGTGAGTTACTCCAGGAGCCACAGTCTATACGTCAACATTATTTTTTTTAAACAAAAAGTTTTGAATATGACTTCTTTTAGCCAAAGTAGGTTTGACATTGTTACTGACCTGGATTTGCAAAATCCCTCCTGTAAAATTTAATGTTTGCACATTTGGAGCAACAGTAATGGGTTGATCCTGAGCTAGAGTATTTGCAGCCTGCTGCTGTTGCTGTTGGTGTAATTTTAAAAAAAGTTGTTGTTTTGCTTGATTTTGAAATAATATTTGATGCTGTTGCTCCGGCGTCAGAGGTTTGGCATGTTGCTGAATCGGCCGCTGCTGTTGAGCCGTTAATGCAATAATCTGATTGCCAAACTAAAGAAAATTAAAGAAATGCATTAAGCATAAATTAAATGTAATCCAAGAAATAGCTTTGAATGGGCAAGCTAGTCAAGAAAAAACAAACAAGTGCAAATAGATTACTTTTAAATGTGTCGTTGTTCCAGCAGTTGTGATCACAGAAGGAGAGGTACTGGAAGTCATTAGTGCCTGTGTTGTTGATAACGTAGTAGCCACTTGAAACGATGCCTGAAATACCAAAAACCTGTAAACTGCTGCATTCCTTTTACGAGATACTGTAAAATAGTAAAATTATAACATACCATGTGCGTTGTTCCTTGCATTAAGGTAGATGCCAGAGCAGAATTATTATTCGTAGTATTTGATACCATTTTTGTGCTTTTATGAGAGGCGGCTGGGCTGCTTTTATGGGATGTAGAAGACTGGGCACTTGCAATAGGTTTCTGGTGCAAATATCGTGACTGTTGTAATTGCTGTAGCTGAGGTTGTTGTTGATTCTGCTAAAGAATGGGTGTTTCTTATCATTTTTATGCAATTATAAGTCAGTATTAATGTACCACAAGTAAAAAACTTCCATATTCTTTTAAAAGACCATTCAAATATTATATTATCAAAAGAAAGCAGACTTGTTGATCCCCCCCACCATCCACACGTTAGCTGGCCGCTAATCACGCAGCAGTGATGGCGCCAACGATATATACATTCCTAACCTCAATTTAAACGAACGTTTATCAGAATCAGGCGTGTAGCAGCGTAGGGGATTCAGGGCTAACGTTCCCACCCCCACAAAGAATTTCGTACTTGTTGCATTAATTATGCCCATACCCATTTTTGCAGCCGCGTACAACACTTAAGCTATGAGAGTGACAGGTGCCCAAATTTATGATTGTAAATGATAATTTAAAACTTGAATGGCAACTAAGAAAATGTCAGAAACGAACCATTTGTACATGTTGATTGATCGGTTGCTGCTGCACTGAAATAAGTTTTCCCTGGGATAAAATTTTCTGTTGTTCCATTTGCAGTTGCTGGAGTTGCTTGCGCTGATGTAGTGACAGGGATTTGAGCGACATTAAGTTTTGTAACTGCGCTTGCACTTTTTGTAAAGCCTGTGATGCAAAATAAATAAATGAAAATAAACTCTTGAGATCATGTGGGTGACAAATATGAAAAGGTCGATAAATATGGCAGTCCCTGGAAATCTTCTCGTGAGCAACTGATGGCCCAGCCATAAGCTTAATTGCAGAAAATGTCAAATAAAATGCACCAATTTTTTATTAATAGGCCAACCTCTTTTAACGATAAATAAGCATTTTAAATAATATTAAATTAGAGATCGCATAATTGACACGAAAATTCTCATTTGTTAGCGAATAGATACTGAACAGTTAACAAATATTTCTCAACAAATAATAATAAAAGGAATATTTCCAAAAATGCACACAAATAAAGAGTAAAGCATTAGTCATAGGGCATTTTTTAACCAAGACATAGCAGGCTGAGTAACTCAACAGTGTTATCGTAAAGGTTTCCAGGCTACAAAGTAGGCCTATGTGAAAAAAAAATTACAAAATAAAAGTGTAACGGAACTACTCACTTCTTGGGCCTGATGAGTTAGCTGTATTGTCTGAACCTTTTGTCCAGGTTGAAGATTGGTGAAAGGGTATCCTGATAAAATCATTCGCGGGGCAGTATTTTTGGGTATAGCGGTAATGTTTGAAGTAGCAGTCGTGGCAATTGAGTTTGTAAGCAACGTTGGCACAGCACTAAGAGCAAAAGACACTGGGACAATGTGATTGGCCTCCCCACTTATCACTGTAGCTGCTTGTGAAATGGATGGAGATGCAGAAGTGAGGCTGATCGAATTTGAAGAAACTGGAATCGATGTTAAAGGCCCCAAGTTTGGATTTAAAGTTGTTAAGCTCTGGATAAGTAGGGGGTTCTGGTGAAGAATTTTATTACCATTCGGGACAAAACTTGTACCCGCAGAAGAGACTGCAGTTTGATGCTTAAAACTATTATTAATGCACTCGGCCGAAATGCGCCCGTCCTGGGCCAAAGACTGTGTTAACATGGGATTACTCTGGGTCAACATCGAACTGAGAATGGTGTTGGCCGTAGACGAATAAACCGGCGTCGATACAGTTACATTCTGCGGCGACGATACCGACACAACCATTTGCCCCGTCGACGTTGCCCCTGTGCATGTCGGCGACGCCTGTAGTCCTTGCACTAGATTGACATTCATGCCTTGCACTGCTACGGGAATGATTGAAGCCGTAGCATTGACTACAGGAGAAGACGAGGGCGAAGGTTGCTGCTGAGCTACGGACGTTTGGGGCACAGAGTTTAGTCGTTGAAGAAGCACAGATTGAACTTGTTGGCCAGACACCGGTACCGTCGTTGTCACGTTAGACGTGGTAGTGGTGGTCGTAGTTGTTGCCGTGCTAAAACACGCCACCGGAATAGCCACTTGCTGGGAAGCCATCTGTTGTTGTGATGGAGAAATAGAAAGTGTTGGCCCTTGGCCGGGGAACATGGGCCTTTGAATAATGACGCTCCCATCTTGAGCCAGAGATAGTTTCACTTGAGCCTGCATAGAGCCAGCCGCCTGCAGCTAAAAGATAAATGTGGTATATATTAAGGGCTTGTTCAAGTATCACGTAATGCAGTAGGGTGGAGGTGATATGACGTAGTAAATACAAGACATGTGACAATATGGTCACATCATTTCTTGAATTTACAGCAAGATCTACTCTTCACTATAATAATTTTTACTATAAAACTTTCCATTTTCAATTAAGACTAAAAATTGCTTAAACTTTGGCAATGCTGAATGCATGGCGGTCATTTATATCATCGATAAATTAGTCAAACTTGTGTGGGAAGTCAAATATTGGGGGGTGGAAAAAGGGGGGATGTTTAGTGTTACATAAGTGTGACATATGGGTGGGAGGGGGTGGTTAATTTTTAATTTAAAAAAAATGATGTTATGTAACCCTTTAATGAGCTCTAAATGCATGCACCTTTTTAAACCTTAAATTGTAATTAGAATGACAACTTACATGTGAAGACATGATAGGTTGATGCAAATGGGCCAGCAGTGGAGATTGGGCATTTTGCCCTGGAATGTGCTCTTGGTTAACGACAACAGTCTGCGGTCCATTTACGACGGGAACCGTGGTCATCTGAGCAAAGGAGGCTATGGGCTGAGGGTCAATGGACACCTGTGATGTAGGTGGCGGCGATGGTGGTGAATCCTCTGGCATTATACCAGCTTGTTTTAATAATTCTTCCAAGTTTACACCTTGGGGCTTTGGTTGAGATGCTTGCTGGGGAACGGGCAGTGACGTTTGCTGCTGAAGCTGGGCAACCTGTGTTATTTGTCCCTGATCTCCTACTTGATTCACTAAAGTTGGCATGCCCGCTGAAGACGTTATAACACTTGGGTGCTGATTGTTAAGTACTATACTTTGTTGTATTCCGGGAGCCACCGTTCCCTGAAAAGCTTGTCCTTGAATCATACCACCAATCTGGCCCATACTTTGGCCCTGTAAGGCCTGAATCACTGTGATTGGGCCCTGGATTTGTTGAAGCACTAAAGGACCTTGCGGCTGACCAACGACTCGCGCACCACTAATCATGCCTTGTCTTAATCCAGCATTGGAAAGTTGGGCTTGACCATTCGGGCCAAGATTTTGACCGGGGATGACGACCGTTTGCCCTTGACCGGCGAGAGACTTTGTTTGGCCGATAAACGCTTGCTGGGCAGCCTGATTTTGCACATGCAACGCCGTCAAAAAAGCATTATTCATGGACGAAGCTTGTGCAGACTGACTAGCAGCATTGGTGGCATTGTGGGGTGGCTGAGGCCTTACGAGGAGCTGCAAGTTATGCGGTAATCCGGAATTCCCAGGAAATAAGATGTTATTCTGCCCAACTCCCAAACTGATGTGATTAAAAAGAAGTGTACCCTGGGGGCCAACTTGAACGTTTGAACCGGGAATCATCGTCTGTCCTTGCCCTATCACCAAGGAATTGGCTGGGTTCGTAGTCAAACTGACTGCATTCCTTTGGGATAATGCCATTGATTTACTGTAAGGGTTTTGACTAGAAGCCCCGGCAGGTTTAGGCAAAATCTGCTGAGGTTTCGGCTGAATATGTTTCATGGTTGAAGGCTGATGGCGAATGGTGGGAGCTTGATGTGGAGCCTGGATGATTTGCATGATTTGACTACCGACTGGAATAGCCGTACCCGGTAACTGCTGCAGAGTAGATGGCGATGTAGTAGATGATGTGGGTAACGTTGCCGGCTGTTGCTGAAGTATGCTTATTGTAGCAGGAGCCATGGATGTGGTTGTTTGCACTTTGTTCAACTGTAGTGTGGTGAAAGAAGCTGGGAGGGGTGAAGATGCAGGAGATCTCACCTGGTAGAGGCCTTGAGGCGCAGAGGGTGATTGACTAATGGGGTAGCCAGTTGGAGACGGGCAAGGCAAAGAATGGATTGGGGCTTGAGCTGGAGAGCGACGCGAAGACATGGGACTCGGAGATTGTGATGGTGGTGGCATGGGGGACTTGGAAGCGAATGAAAGGGTGGGCGAGGCGGCGGGAGATGGGGCTGATGCCTGGAAAGGTGATGGACTGGAAGATGGCACTGGAGCATGGTTTGGTACTGCCTGCCCTGTTGCGGGTAGAGAATTGGAGGACTGCAATGCGGCAGTACGCAAAGTAGCATTCGAAGTGGAAAACACCGTCTTGTTATTGGTCAAATGAGATGATGTGACACAATTTGTTATTCCAACTTTTTTCAACTCGCTTCTTTCAGGACTGACAGATTCAGCTTCAGATATCTGCTGAATAAAGAACAGGATATATGCTTAAAATGCTCTAAAGTCAGAAAATCAAATTGAGAAGGATGAAAGTTTAGCGACATTACATGTTCATCACTACTCCCAAGGAAGAACTCTAGAGCACTTGGGTCACTGAAATACAAAATTAAAATCTACCTAACTTGTCTAACTATAGCACAATACACAAATGTGAAAGTTCTTGATAGGCTTGTGGGGCTCAAAAATCCCATTAAACATGCGTGACTCACTATTCAGAAAACTCTTTGCTCACCCTATAACATCCAATAGACAGCGGCCACCATCATCCATTGCCGGGCTGCCTGAATATTAAAAATGTAATAAATGTTAATTTATACCTTAACTTCATATATCTAGGCCCATTGCTCATGATGGTGAGATTTATTCTGTGTCCCCCTTGTAAAGTGCCAGCTAACAACTTAAATTAATCTCAATTCCTCCTTAATTTACTTGCTTGGCATTACAATTAACGTGCTTTCTTAATCGTAACTTGAACTTACGTGTATACAAAATTTAAATAAACGAAGGGTGATCATTTTAAATAAACTCGTATGTTTACCTAAATGGGAATGCTGAAAAACAGAGCTTGAAGTACAGGGGAGACATCTGACAAGATTACTTCATAGCCACAATAAAAGTTATTTGAAAAAAATCGAGACAAGAATTTGTACGTCTGCTGCAACTCCGTCTTCACAAGTTACACATTTTAAAATCTAAAAAATAAAACAAAAATTGTATATTCCACATGAAAACAAATATGAACAACACAAAATTGACAAACGTCCAGTGCATTCCAGGACAAGTCATTGCACCAGAAACAGCAAGTTTTAAATTTAGATTAAATATTACATGCCACAAATCCATTGTTTAAAAACATAAACTTACATCGTGGAGCAGCTGAGCATTTTAAATTTGATAAATTAACCGTATTTTTTAATGATTTTAGTATAAAAGTTGAGGTATTTAAGCCTATCATTGTCAAAATTAAAACTACTGGCTCTGGCGTGCGAACTCTAAAAGGTGACACAAACCTGGGTTTTGCTAAAGGCGTACATTAAAGTTTCAAATAATAATTGGACAAACCATGGAACAATAATAATTAGCAAATATCATTAAGGTCAATTTATTTGGAAAAATAATTTACACCTTGATACACCATGACCTTGATTAACCAGAAAATGTATTAACGGTCGCAATAAATGCCAGGACTTTGAGACTTAAGAAATGCAAGGACGTTGGAAACCCCTTTGAATATTTAATTAAATAGGCTACTGATTGCAGTTTAAATATTGAAAAACTTTCCAGAAATGTTCTTAAAAAGATTTAAAAAACGTTATGTGAAACACGAAAGCAAATTTTGAAAATAATCTGCTCTTATATCTAGCACATAGGTCATTATAAAATAGCGCGTTCCCTTAGGCCTAACTTAGGCCTAAAATAGGCCTAACTATTAGTATAACGACTAATAATATCTAAATTAAATATGCTTTTTATTAGATGAAGATTGATTTTATTTACTTAAATATTTATTTACATTTATTGCATTTTCAATTTAAAAAAAAACTTTTACATGGTTTTACAAAGTGATTGCGATTAAGCCTAATGTCTAAATGCGCAGTTTTTCATTTGGAAACTACTTGGAAGTGCAAGCAATCTGCACTTGCAGTACTAATCAAAACGTTAATCTTCACAAATTAGTAAAAACTGTAATTTATTTTTATTATACAATGCGTACAAATATAATTTCCCGGGAAACCAAACAGGTTGGCGGCATCGCCTAGCTCGGAATGCGGCATGGGTTTGGGGCACATCCCCGATTCCTAAAATCCCTATTTTTGCGTCAGCACAATGGCTGCTTGGGCTCTACAGCTTTCCTAGCATCGTCATAACTCAATCGACAATCTCTACGATTCGATTACTCTATTCATTATATTAAAACAATGTAGGGCAGTAGTTAAGCGGCTATTATACTAGATTGTGTACGCCAACAAAATACAGACGGGCCCTGGAAAAGTTTGCCGAGCCTCTTAGCCTATCATCGTGACCTGCTGCAATACTATGCAATAGCGCATCACGGACCTTGGCTCAAATACGAACTTTTCCAACTTGCCCATTCTGCACAACGATTTCGGTTTTTGGAAAAAATGCGTAGGAATTTAAACACTTTCAGATCACGCTGAGCTCGCCTAACGTATGTTTTCCCCGAAAATTTTATCAGCAAAGTAATATTGAGAAAACACTCACCCGTCATGTAACATGCCAATGTCCTACGGGGACTATCAATGTAATTCTAAAGAGCTTTTAACCTTAATGACGTCACTAATGTTTTCAGCTTTTTAATAATTGGGAACGTTTGATTGGCATGAAACGAGTGGGAATGGGAAAGGCTTGCATTTTATATGCATTTTTATTATTCCCACCATTCTTAATAATAAAAAAAATGAGGAAAAACGAAATGTGGTTCATGTACTTCCTATATTTGGATGCCATAAAAATGGATGGTGTACGTCATCAGATGGAAATAAAAGCAGTGACGTCACGCCATCGCGCGATCCAGTCATATAGAAGCTTCCAAATGTCAGCTGGTAGCAATTATTAGAATATCCCCCATCCTTTTAGAATTCTCCTTAGAACTAGTGAATAGTTGGATGAATCAGTGACAGAACAAATATCTGACAGCTGTGTTAATTGTGGTATTATGCCCCAATAATTATAAAATTGTATCCAAACTTAAAGCAGAACTATATATTATAAATTAAAGCGGTCTATTGGTGGCGCTGCAGTTTATGCAAAATGGCTACTGACTGTGTTGTAACCACAGCCACGTCACAAAACGTTTCTTTGATGAAATGTTGGCCTATCCCGGTTATGCCGCGGCATTGATAAATAAGTCCTGGAGGTGGGGGCAAACTTCAAAATGCCCTTCCCCCCCACCTCCTCAGAATTTGAGTGGGAGCTAGCTGGGGGAAATATGTTAAAGCATGCTTTTTACAAAATAGGGTCATTAACTGCATCCTTTCTTCTTCCCCCCCCCCCACCGCACTGAGCCTACCTGATAAACTTCAGTTTTAATAATGGGAAAAAGAAACTGCAATTTCAACGTCAGTTTTCCTGCAGTTTTAACATGAGAAAAATTAAGAATTGTTGCTATTTTAATTACTATGAGGAACTTATATTTATAGAGTAATGTATCTATATGGCAATAAATTATATTTTCATTCACTAAACATTTGATATTTTTCAAAACAAGTATAATGGCCTTAGTAGCCACTGACACTACAGACTATTTACAAAAACTACAGGGTGACCAGTTTGAATTAAACATTGCAATTCCACAATATTTTCTATTTCTATTCTATTCCTGTTAGTATGTTAATTAGTAGCCTACATGTTAGCAGGGGCGGATACAGGATTTTGCTACAGGGGAAGGAGGGGAAAGCAATCACATGTTACAGCTTTGGGGAGGGCAATTTTCTCTGGATACTGGGCGGACATTTTTGCTGGATAAGGAGGGGGGGGGGGGATTGCTTCCCTCCACTCCCCGTATCTGCCCTTGCATGTTAGTGGTATAGATTTCAAAAAGTGAAGTCGCAAATATTGTAGAATCTGCACTTACAAGTTAGTACTGTATGACTACATTCTTTATGAACGCCCCTTATGCAGCTTTTGTAATTCGCTTTTACAAAACGCACAAACCAATGGGAGTACAATTTAATAAGTACCAGGGGCGGATACAGAATTTTGCTAAGGGTGGGGGCGGAGGATGGGGGGAAAGGGCAAGAAAGGAGAAGAGAGCAATTTTCTCCAGGTAAGGGGGTGCCATTTTCTCTGGCTAAGGGAGGGGGGGGGGGGAACAATTGCCCTACCCCCTTAGCCGCCCTTGATAAGTACATGTACCTAGAGGAAGTACCATAATAATTATGTTACATGACAATCAACATTTATTTACAGCAAACTAACATAATCAATAGTGTAATTGGAGTGATCAATGCAAAACGAAAAATATAATTTTAATAAATGAAGAAGATAAGCTGTGACTGATCTTTAAAACTGTTCGGCATTGTGCACTAATGTCAAAAACCGTGCTAATTAATTTAAAATGTACAAAATATACAGGTGATTGCAATTCAAGCTAAACACTATAATGCTACAGCACAGTTTGCTACAGCAATAATAAAACTATGACTCGACTTGATTGATATGGTTAAAAAATCTTAGCGTACGAGCTGTCAAATTTCTGAATAAGCTTCGACTGAAAAAGAACATTAGTTAAATGTAGGGTAAATTATAAATCACTAAAATCATGAGTAAAAAACACCATTTTTCAATAGTGATTTAAAATCTACAGGTAACTCTCTTATGATTCACAAGTGAAATAGCTAATAAAGTCACTGTACGTGTTATCTATTTATTTGGGAATAAGGCAGTTCCATCGCACTTCATATTGGTATTTCAATAGAGTAACAGAATATGCATTCTTTATTAAGCAATTAAAAACAAATTTTCCTTGCTTGGAAAATACTCTCACAAAATAAATATTATGACTTTCATATGAATATTCAAATACGTAGAGCGTAATTATATTTTCTCAGAATAAGATACTTTTGATCAAAAAATTGGGACGATTTTGGATTTCCCTTGTGATTTAAACAACAAGTTAATCATTTTGGCTATCTTATTTAAATGCATTGATTTTCCAACAAAAATTGGGCACAGTATTTTGCCATATTACTGGTCCATCCAACTTGTCTCCAAAACACTTAATTTATCAAAGGTTCAGCTAACAAGTTGCTCCATAGCTGGGCTCCCAAAGTTTTTGAAATCACCGAGTATATGACATTCACATAGAATTGCACATTAATGCCATATAATATTTTAAATGGTGAACTACTTCACTGCTATGGCAGTAGGATGCATGATTATAAATCACCTTGTGAGAGAAGGTTCCGGAACAGTGAATGGCAATTTATCAGAAGTGCAATTTCAGCAATTTCTTTGTTCTCTTGACAAGTTTAAAGCAATTCTGCAGCAAGGTTTTAAATAAAATATAATAGTGTAAAATTAAAAAAAAAATACCAAAATTTGGAAAAAAAACTTGATGAAAACCAAGCAAACATCAGATATCAGGACTTGCATAAATCTTAAGCAACACAATTGCAAAAATGTCTTTGGAATGCAAAAATATAAATAAAAATCTTAAAAATTCTCTAAGCAGCTTTTAAAAATAAATCATAAATTAACACACCAATCTATTCCTCTTTTTTGCAATTCACTCGTGCAGTTGCAATAGACACATTTTTAGAGATTGTTATCTATCTGAAGAATTCAAACCTCAAAACGCAGTTTGTGGCGTTATGTTCACCATATCATGAGTACTAAAGAATAAATAATGAGGGAAAAAACTGTTAATAACACAACGTTTATAGAGATAGCTAGAGATAAATTCCATGAAAAGACTTTGGAAAAACTTACCTTTTACCGAATTTGATATGTATAACGAGAAATACAAAGCCCAGCACCAAACAGATGCAGCCGACAACAATATAAGCAATGCCCAAGAAAGGGTTTTTTCCACCCAACCACGATGTAGTAGATAAAATCATTTTCTTGGTCCCTTCAAACTGAGTGACCGGATAGTCTAATCTCGACGGTTATGGAAAATACATCAAAATGAAAATTGACACAACATAATGCGAGCTTGAACACAATCTATTTTGCATTGCAAAAAATGGAAAGGGAGAAGAAAGGTTGGTTGCCTTTCTATAATTTATGAGAATTGGATGCCAAATTTAAATTGAATCTGAAAGGATACGGTAAGTGATTAAAAGATTGTACAATCCAAGTGGTAACTGATTTTTGAACATGGCCTTTGAATGATCTATACGCCGATAAAGTTTGCGAAATGTGGGAAGGGCAGCCGTTCTCATCCAAACGATCAGGTCCTCATTTTGAAAGCCGTTGTTGTCGATATTTTCGGGATCCAAATCAGTAACATCTTTATTCCAATTTAGTGGGTGTGTAGTACCACTAAATGCTAAAAATTAAGCAAAATAAAAAAGATGTTTACTGTCAACATATGTGGCGAGGCTTTAAAAATACAATGAAACATACCCGTTGTGAGATTGTAGCCTGATGGATTTCTAAATTTAACATTTTTATCAGTTGGCCAAGCTATTCCCGTGTTTATAAGGTTCACTTCAGTTTTTGAGGAATTTGCAAAATACCATAACTCCATGGAATCTGAAAAAGTGCACACACATATACTGAAAACTTTCCCCAATTGGACAATTTTATAATACACATATTAAAACAATATTATATGCTTCGGGTACCAACATTTAATTGAACAACAGGAGCGAAATTGTAATTAAGCAGGAAAATTAAATATTGTAATGCAAAAAGCTCCTAAAATTATATTTTAGCATTTGGTCGGGAAGCAAATTTCCGAAACTGGGAACATTTTTAATTTTTGTTTAAAATGTCACCTAAAGATTTTCACAATCTATTACCACCTCTTCATTTTCAATAAAAAACATGCTAAATTTGCGAATTACATTTGTACCAAGATTTAGCTATACATGTATATTACCTCTTTAGCTCTTTGCCCAAAAAAATCTTACAAAACCGCATCTAGCTGTTTAACTTACTTCATTAGATGGTGTTATTTTTTTTTTAAAAATACACATTTTTGAAAATATATAATATACAAAAATAATAATTATAAAAATTATTGTAATGTAGTCTACAGATTTATATTGGAGATATCAAATATTCTCAAATTTATTACTAGGAAAGTACTAGAAACTTAATTTTCGGTCACATAGTCCCACTTTAAGTTTGTAGTGTACACTAATCGCTTCATAGCAATATTAGCTCTTTTTCGAATATGCAAATTTAAAAAAAATTTCAGAATACGGTCATCTTGTAAAATCTTTAGGTTTTTTTATCTAAAATTTTGATGTAAAAATACAACTTTACACAACTATTTATCATAAAAAGTTATTTACAAGCAGGTGGAAAAATTATTTCAATAAATATTTTTTTCAGAGGTATTTATATTGCTTATTTTTGGGAAAAAATGCCACACTGCGTTATAGTTTGGGAAAGTAGAAAATATAAACTATCTATGCATGTCATATTCCAAGGATCATTGACCAGAATCAAGGTAGTTTTATTTCACAGCCTTACACCAGATGACTAACTAGATTTGGGATCCCGACCTAACGCTAGTTTTAATTACTTTTCACATAAATTTAAGTTGGATGGATTTTGACAATAAGAAGCAAATTATGAAGCTAAATACCATTGAAGAGGCTATTAGCGATAGCACCACATGGAGCAATTGGTATTTTTGGACCGGAGGCTGTTGTAGGCTCCACAAAAGCAAAAGGGTAGCAGTCGCTCATTTTTGAATCTAAATTCCCGAGCAGTTGATTGTCATCTCTAGACTTCACGTAACGTCTATGATTTTGGTAAAAATTGCTTAGACCGTAGTACATATAAACATCTCCCTATAATTCACCAGAGATAATTATGCAAGTATTTAGTGAGTTTTGCATGTAAAAACCTTCAGCCTAATGGCAATGAGAAATTACAACATGAAGTTAACCTTAAATGTCTCTGTTAAATTGAATGGAATTTCACAAGTGCATTCTGGTGGATTTTTTTGCTTGATCACATCGGCACACACTTGATTATTTACATTTGTGCAATATGTGTAATCAATAACAAATTCTTGAACCTAAAATAAATTAAACACTAAACGTATTACCCCAGTGAAATCTTTGAAGATCATCTCATGGCACCTTTGACGAATTACTAGGAATTACGAAGCCTAGTAGTTAGTCCAAGATGGCACTACTAATTCAGAAAAGGGAGCAAAGTGGAATTAAATTACCATATTAGAAGAGATCAGAAGGCCAATACCAATTGGAATAAATGCAATTCCAACCCCAAAAAACATTGGCAATACCGTGCCAGCAGTTAGGATGGGCTGCCAAGCTTTAAGGCGCTGCTGTTTAAAATTACTATCTGCAAATTAAAAATAATTCAACTTTAGTCTTGCAAGCCTTAATTGAATCACAGATAGGCCTATAAATCATATTGGTCGCCCCTGTATGATACATAGAAAGCTCGGTACTTATTAAGGAGAAGGACCCCATGCGAAGAGCAAACGGAAAAGTTCCAAACCTAATTTCCAAACATAAAAAACAAGACCGTTATGCTGACCTAACCTTTTCTAACCCAACCTAGTGTGAGGAGATGTATACGCTTGCTAATGTGGTCGGGGGTGCACTCACTTGACAGCGAAAGAGAGTTCCTCAAACTCCGGGGTGGTCGCAGAACAAATAACAAAGCAGTTAAATTTAAATATAAATTTAATTAAAAGAATAAACTTTCTGTGATTTTCAACAGACGCGTTAACAATTGTACAGCAAAAATACAAACAGCGCGATGACAGGAATCAGCTCGACTGTCTCGGCTAAAGCTCAGGCTAGATCTCCTATACAGTTGTAATCGATTTAACAAGAAGGCTCGTATAGCCTGATCGGTGGCATTATGGTTAATTAATTACTCCACGATGTCACTGATGCAATCTAAATTCTTTAATTGCAAAAGTAGTTAAATTGTGCAATCTCCCCACATTCCTGGCCTAGGAACATAGCTAGACGTCACACTAGCCTAAACCAACACGAATAGTTGCTAGATTTAGCTGTGGGGTCCTTCTCCTTAATAAGTGCCGAAAGCTCATCTATGTAAACTTCTGCTAATTTATTGTTTATATTAGGTCATTTTATCAAATTTCGCACCATTATATATGTCAGGCCCACCTCCTTACAAAAACATGTAGGCCTACATGTAGCATCATACTCTTGTTATCATTTAAATAAATAACGAAGAACGGCATAACATGAATACAATCAGAATAGTTAGTTATACATGCATGTAATCGATACTTTTAAGTTCTAAACACTGGAAAGGAATTTAAATAGGTTTGTTTCAGTGAATTTTGAAATAGAAATTTGAGAGAGATTTCAATGAGTCAATGATAAAGATTCAAAGAGCACTCACTCGATGGCTTCTTGCTTTTTTGAGGCTCTTCAGACGTTGGAGTACCGGTAGACATTTTATATTTTGTATATGAGATTAGCAAATTACTATAATAATACTTTGAGAATTAACTAGAAATATAATAACACATCTAGGGGCGGAAAAAATCAACAAACACAAATATGACTAAATTCTGCCATCCTGATTTCGTCATAGCAATGTATCCAACTCGAAGGAAAATTACATATTTCTAGGGGAATTAACTTTAGCCAAGTCGATGTTCAAGCATTTTCAATCAGAGTTATCTATTATTTACTGGAGTTTATAAGTTATATCAAGGGTATTTATGACGAATAATCATCTCGTTAAATGTCTCTAAACCAATTTATGATACATAATTAAACTTTAAGATTTATAAACGAGATTATTATACCAGAGTATTTTACAAGCATATCATGGGTTTGTTGATACCTACGGCTTTGAAACCTATATTGCGAATACCCATAATGCACGATATTCTAAAAAAAAATGGGATCCATTTAAAATTTAAATGGCAAATAAACGTGAATTCGTGGCAGCTAAAATGATCTTCTCAATAAATGGCAATAAATTCACTACAAAACATGTCGGTAAGAGAATGACTTAATTCACACAAATAAAGTAGTGCGGGTTAATAATAAAATTAAATGAAGAGTACGCTAATAGGCAGCAGCGTACACTACAGCAAAAACAGAAAAATGGGCAGGTACCCTACGGGGTACCATATATAGTGCTCAAAGGATTGAAGCTGTCAGATATATTATGCATGATGTCAGTTTCTTTGGCCTTAGTGCCAATTTGAACAAATACTGACAGAAAATAAAATTCCTGTGAATGTCTACATAATTGTCACCATTATACGTTTTCAAAAGACTATTTAAATTAAAATTTTGGAAGAGAATCTTATGATCAAATAAAATTGCCAGTATAAAAATATTGGATATAGTTGTTTTTACATTGTGTGTGTGTGGGGGGGGGGGGGTAGGATATGGTTATAAGTAAAATCACCAGCTTTTAATCCTTGTTGAGGGCTACTAATCAAGCATATGGCCTAATTAATTAATTAAATTATAAAAAGGGACCTATCACAATTATAATATTGGCTTAAAAAATTCTATTTATTAAAAAAAGGCATCTATTAAAGTAAAATTTTAGGTGCGAGCTATGGGTAATCTTTCTGTCTGTTTATGAAGAGAAAAAACGATTGCATTGTACAATGCAACCCACACGTATGGGTTACTATAAAAAAGAAAATTGAGAGGGGGAAGAGACAAGCCCTTTAATTTTAATATAAAATATTTGCAGAGGGTAATGTACCATAATGTCTATCTGGCACATCCCTCCTGTGATTCACATATAATTTTATTTTTTTTAATGTGCATTTGACAAAAATTTGAAATACTGGTATAAATTTGTTTTTCATTATGGCTTTGTATTTCACCTACAAGAGGCCACTAGCCTACCTAGATCTACTCAGGTTGGAAAATTTAATAGTTTCAAGAAAGTAAGAAAGAAAAACCTGCATTCATTTAACTACCTTGTAAGTCTTGTCATATCTTTAAAGTTCCCTCCTTAGTTTCCTTGAAACACTTTTTATATCCACATTCTTGTACATATTTTTTAGCTTGGAAATTGTAGAGAAATATGTTTAAAATGTAAAACCAATATAAACTCAAGGCTGCCTACAACAGAATTAGGTCAATCTGCATTAAAGATTGTTAATGCCAATAATTAACCTTGGTAGTCATTGATCACTTCCTAAACGATTTACATTTTGAAAAATATTATTTTATATTCCAGTAACACTGGTATTATCTAAAAAAAATCGTCAGGTCTTACAATAGGCCTACATATATGTTTTAGATGTTATCCATTCATTTATCAGATGAAAAGAATAAAAATACATGTATATAACTTGCATACCGTAACTGTTCATCGCACATTTGCATGTGTCTACCCACTACAATTACAAATTTTTATCGCCCCGTAGCAAGACTTTTATCAGTAACATTTCTAAATTTCTAATGGCCCCTTAAAGTTAAAGTTAAACTTGAGGTTGGGGAACATGACTGCAAATATCAATTTTCAAAAGTTTTGGTTTGGTTAAAAATGATGGACAAAAATTTAGAAAACTACTGGAAATAAAATAAAAAAGCCATTTTGATGCCATCACATTTATATTGACTAATTTGTTCTAATGTTATTCATTTTAATCATGTTTAATAAACTTCTAAAGCAAATACTGCCTAACCTCTACATAGTTGCATAACATCCACTTTTAATCACTAATTGATGATAAGTAATTATGTAGGTGGGACACACCGGGTTGTTATATCTTAAAATGTTCACTCTGGTTTATAAAATGAGTGTGCTTGAAAGGGAGAAAATCGTCGAATTCTGTCATGATTTACCTTCTCCTGTTTATAGCTAGTTACTTGTTAGTTACTTTTATTCTGAATGTGGTCAAATTCAGACGATAAATGAAAGTTTATAATAAAAAACATATTTTCAATTAATTGTATGGTTACAAATAATAAGTGCATGTTTTAAAATGACACCATATAAAATGCTTATTTTTCAAATAGTTCATCAATAGTACAGTTACCCCAATTTAAAGTTGAGCTTCTTATTATATTTGATTACTTTGAACCAATAACAAGCCATATAGATAACATTGCGTACTTCCTCATAAAATGTACATTTAATATTAGAAAAGTAAGTGAAAATGGTGATTCAATACAATGAAATTCTGTGCAATATTATTAAACTCAAGTTGATCCATTAAATACTAACTTCAATTAACACTTTGGAATGTGTTATATCAATTTTAGAAATCTATTTTTTAATTTCTTCTCAGCTATGGAATACATCCCCAAAATGTTCAACAAATCCTTAAATCGTTTCAGTTAATAGTGAAATAGAAATGTAGGCTACAGATTAGTTATGACACTGTCAAAAAAATCTAAGTTACTTAACTACAATCAAATTAATTGATTGATTATCACTAGTTTTAAATATAAGGGGGAAAATTTTTAACGTTTCAATAAATTATCAGCTTTTGTTACTAATTTTAAAATGGTCCGATACCTGGTACTGGAAAAAATGTCAGGTCAATGAAACTTGGCCAGGAAAATAAGTGAAACTTTTGGGAGAAAAAAGCTAATTACAAACTATTATATATTTTAAAAAAAATTAATTTTGGACTTTAACAAGAGACATTCACTCTACAAAAAAAGTAAGGGAATTTGAGTCAACTGT
Source organism: Proteroiulus fuscus (assembly GCA_034700285.1). Taxonomy (NCBI): domain Eukaryota; kingdom Metazoa; phylum Arthropoda; class Diplopoda; order Julida; family Blaniulidae; genus Proteroiulus; species Proteroiulus fuscus. The sequence goes on along the minus strand of JAQIXP010000075.1, from coordinate 6,996 downwards.
GTAAATAAATTTTCATTAATCAGTCATGGGAAAATAACTTTTACAAAATATTACAGGTCTATATTTGTCAACAAGTCTTTACACGAGCGAGCCTTAGGTCTACAGAGACTTAACATTTACTTTTTGAAAGTATTTCATGAGTGAATGAATTAAACCAAATATGCCCTAAATTATATGAAGTTCTTATCTCACGTAAAAAAGTGAAACGGAAAAGTTTTTACAATTTCAAGCTTTAGGAATCAGGACATGGGTATACCGGCAGGTGGCCTCAAGTAAATAAGGTCACAGACCACTTGGCCCATTAAAACTGTTAAGGCTAGTAAAGTGTATGGGCTTAAAAGTCAATAAGGTACAAAACAGTAAAAATAAACATTTCCAAATTGCATGGTTATTTCACTAAAACCATATTTTTGGCAGGGTTTATGGATGAATTTTTGGCTCCCCATATTTTCCTAAACCCAGTGTTGGTAACCTATGCATTTTATACACATCAAATGAATATGAATCAGTTTTCTGGAACAATACAGAGTAAATAACAGACTGTTATACAAAGTGATATACAAAGTGGTATTTTGGGAAAGAAACTTATTAGGCAGAAGTGCAAATAATATTAAATATACCGCCAAGCTCTTAAGGAATTTATTTACGATTATTCTTTAAATAAACCCATAACATAGACCCTTCACAGAAATCAAAATTAAAGAGAAACTAGTATCACTTCTTCAATTAATTATAACATTATCAGTTTATCTACTAAATTCCTGATAATTCAAGATATGAAGGGCCAAATTAGCTACTAATTTGGCATTTAAAAAAAAAGTTTATAAATTTAAGAAAAAATTTGTAAAGTCATGATATTATTGTCGGCCCCCACTTTGTTGATAATCTGATTATGATAATTACGGCGAAGTCTACTTACTTAATAAGGACAGTCTTATAGTAACCGTATCTTATCTTAAGAATGCTTCCCCCCTCCTCCCTTCCAGATACCTTTATAAGCACTAGCATTTAACTTGATTAATTATTATTAAACATATCATCCACTGACATAACCAATTCCTGATAGTAACTCAAAATGATTATCTAAATTAAATGATATTAAATATAGATGTGATACAGTAACTACATTTTAGGTGTACAAGTGAAATTCTAAAGGCTTGTTAAGGTAAAGTGAAATCAGAATTACATAATTTTCATTTTAAACTATCGTTAGTATAGAAACAATTTGTAATAATCCAATAATGACTTCCCCTGTCCAGTTGACCAGCATTCTTTAAGAGTAATAGGTTATCTGAATGACATGTAGGGGTCTATACAAATTTGTAAATAGGCCTAAGTTTTATGTGCCTTGTGCTAAATTATTTTTATCAAAACATTCATCATTCTAGAAAGTATATTGTATGTGTATTTGAATTATTGTACAAAATTTCTTGCCCAACTAAATCTTTTAAAATTCAGTTCTAGTGCTCTGATAATTTTGCCTTGTATTAATGTTTTACTTGTGATGTTTTTTCCTAACTTTAAACAAGAAGTCCTATCTTTGGATTTTATTCTAAAAGTGGCGTCTCTATTATCCCTTAAAATCTCTAAATATTCGAAAATTACAAAAGAATAACAAATATTTTTAAGAATTTTCATGTGTCTTAAATGCAAGTATAGATATTTTCTGTTCAGATATTTTTTGTAATTATGTAATGCCTTCTTCATTACTGAATGTATTTCAATTATGAAAGATGTTTTGTTTAAAAATGTATAGCATTCAATTCCTGCACTATTTGCATTTTCTCACAAGAAACGCATTTTTTAAATATAATTTTACTTCAAACATTTCTTATCCTTTTCCATCCTTTTAATTTTTATAAATTTCCTGACAAAATATTTTTATTTTTTATAAAATATATATATACATAGGCCTATATAAAAATATTTATAAATATTTTTTTTATTTATTTTTGTCGCTTAAGATTGCAAATTCATACTGCACGCAGTAGGGCTGATGAATTACAAAAGTTTTATGAAACTTAAAGTGCAGTGGAATAGCCTAATATTCAATCTGAGAGAGAAAAAAATTACATTTTTTTTTCTGGAATTTAATGGAATGCAACTGGATTGCAGTTTTGTTTTATAAAATTTCAAAAGCCAACAGTCCAACTAAAGAGTAGAATTGTAATCCGAACAAATAATTGCATGCAGATATTTTTTCACTGGGTATCATAATGCATATTTACAATCGCATACGGAATTTGTGTAATTAGCAGCTCAGCTAGTGAAAGAGTAAACTCGTCCCACATAATTATCTACCTGAATACCTTTCTTTTATCTGTATAAGAATGCATATACGATGCGTGAATAGTCAGATTAGTTAAAAAGCAGCAGGTGTAGTGAACGTAAAAGTTTGGTGAATCGCTCAAGTAAGCAATCGGGTCACTGTGCCCCACATAATTTCAAGTCCAGTCTCACTGAAAAAGTTTTTAGCAAACTGGTCGGACGAGGTTTTTTTTCTTTTGGTTCGCATTATAAGATATGGCCTACCTGCGAATCGATTTAATGTCGTACGTGCATATAGTGTCAGGCCTTTGGCTATTGCCATGTGCGCGTATTATAGGCTAGTACTCTCTCGGGATTTGCACCTATTAGTTTAAAGTAAGTGTGGGAGCGAAATTTAGTCACTTGTTGAGCTGCCTCTGGTTCGTACTGTTCGGCCTCATTCAACCCCATACCTGCCTGTTTACCTTCGTGCAAAGGCTAATGACTTAGTAAGTCTTTCTGCATCATATGTATATTTTGTTTGATTTTAAATGAAACTGTGAGTACTGACACGTTAAGGAAACTATTATTTAAAAAACCTGAAAATGGGATTATTTAGAATTACAAACTTCCGTGTTGTTAAAGTTTCTCGGACTCCGGTGAACGGTAATATTTTCGATTTGTTAAAAATTAAAATTGGGTTGTTCCTATTACCTATGACTTTGAATAGAAAATAATGACTAAACAAAATGTTGACTTCAATTTAAAATTCATGCAGGAAAAAAAATTCCCCATAAATGGATAAAAGCAAAAAGTCTTAATGCTTTTTAAAAATCTGGCAACATTTGTATGCATTTCTAATCTAAATAGAGCATAAAAAGCATTATACTTGTCTATCTGCCATGCAATTTAAAGTTTAGTGATATATTTAGTTTTATTGGTAATAAAAAACCTGAGATTAAAACCAATTACCAATAATTTTAAACACTTGACAAAAGTATCCACGATACTTCCAAAAAATATCAATTTATGTTACAATTAACTAGATAACTATTATCAGGGTTCTTGGATTTATTCTTTTACAAGAGGAATTTAATGAGAACTATGTTACAAGTTTTTATCGGCGTTGATAATGTTTTTTCAGCGCATGTATTTATTGCCTGGCAATTTATCTAATAGTTGTAATTTTTCATTCACATAGGCTCATAGCACCCCTGGAAGACATCGAAGAAAAACTAGTTTTGAAAAGCATTCACTCAGGTGAAAGTAAACAACAAAAACAAAATTAGTTTCTTTCGTGAAAGCATAAATTATCGGTGACCAAAATTGGTCATATCATATTTAGGACAGAATAGAAGTACTCGTTTTTCTTATTAGGTAAAAAAAAATTCCTTCTGGGAGAATGCAAAGAGTGCATTAAAAACTAAAAATTACGTGTTTGCAACTAGTCCACGCTTGTACTACTTCAGTAAAATTCGATTAAACAAATTATTTTTTTCGTATTTAAAAAGTAAATCTGAGAATTCTTCAAAACTAAAATAATCTAATAATAATGGACGTGGAAGGACTTCAGCAAGAACTCAAACAGTTTGGTCAAGATCACCTGCTTCAGTTCTGGCCAACGTTAAATCAAGATGAGAAGCAATTTTTGTACAATGACATCAGGAGCATCAACTTGGATGAAGTGACGCAGATTTTTGAAAGGGCGATGGTAGGAACTAATGAAGACAACGAAAAATTGGATGACAGATTGCAACCGGTACCTGCTGAGCTACACAGCAGTATTACAAGGACATCACCAGAGAAGCTTAAACTTTATGAAAATACAGGTAAGACTACACCAAAAAAATATTTACCTCTGAGATATCTTTTATGGGAGACCTGGGCAAAATATCCTACTGCAGTTTTCATATACATGTTATAAACAGTTGACATTTTTCAGCAGTATAAGTGACGTATTTTAGCACTTTAATGAAACAAATAGGCTAATTGTAGTTAGATGCTAACTATTTTTACTATTTAAAGTATATAACTGGATGCAGTAATTTGCTACAAAATTGCTAAATAATGGGTTTACAGTAATTATACTGTATTAAAACTTCATTACCCATTTTTGCTGAATACTTTTTTGGCCTAGGAAGCATACTTTACATTAAATTATAAATTAAACAAGTGTAAATTATTGCTAGTTGTTAAAGCTGCACTGTCCTGAAGAACTTTTTGTCCCAAAATGGGGCTCAAAGCACGTGCCAATGACATTTGATTTGCTGGAATATGCACGTGCACCGAGCCATATTTTGGAACAAAAATTTCCACAGGACAGTGCAGTTTTAAAGAATGAAGCAGTTGTACATTACTCAATTTTTTTGTCTTATTAAATTTGAGGTGTGTTTTAAACATTCTTTGTGAATTCCATAAAAAATTAGTATGACATATATACCGGTAGTATCCTTCTTTTTCATAAACGCTATCGTGTCGATCTAACAGTGCCTTCTAATACCCTTATAAATTGCTACATTTTATGCCAAGGTAAAGCAGGGTGTAACAGTCTGCCGAGCTAACAGTTGACCCTGTCATTAATTATTGCCAGTTAGTCCAATTAAGCTACAAGGTGGAGTCGATCGGTATGTGTACCGGATTTTAAATGCCATGCCCGAATCCTAAGAGAAGGTGGCCAAGGTCAGTAACTCGTATTCAGACTACAAGTAGGAGATAGCTTATTTGCATTAACACACAGTCAATCAATATTGCATAGTGCCGTTGTACATATTGATATATTTCAGAAAAAAAAAAAAACAAGCAAGTGTATATCACTAAGCGTGACGTCAAATGGCTTACTGAATGTCTGAAATATTGAATTGAGTTGACATTGAAATATCGGCACATTGTCAAAGCAACTGTAGCAATGTGCACAAATGCACACCTGTTTCCCCAGATGGTTTCCTAGCAATTGATTAATCCAAAGGCAGTTTATTATATAAAAACTAACTACGCCGTACAGTACGATATAATATCACTAGACCAAGTTGACAACTCCATAAAATAAATGTTTGGAAAAGCAATTTCGATAAAAGGCTATTCATTTCAAGGATGCTAGGATACAGGCTTTTGAAGGTCCTGCCACATTCCAGAAGTTTTAAAAGATTTTTTTTATAAGTTGAAAAAAAAGTCTTCGTCTAAATATCTGCCAATTAGATAAATAACCGGACTTAAATAAGTTTCGGGGGAATACCCAGCATTAAAAATGCTTCCAGCAAAATTTCTTATTAATTATTGTCAAATTATTAAAATTTAAAGAAAACTTGGTTTTTTAAAAAAGTTTTAAAAAGGATGAGCCAGGGTTATTCGTGACACAATTTGCATTTTGAGAACTTAAGGAAACTTGCACGAATATGGCTACCTACACACACACATATATATATATATATATAAATCCATTGTAGTTCAGGATTAATGCAATAAATGTTTTGGCTAACATGCGTTTTGGGATATAGGGCCTATATGTCTAGCCATAGCAAAAAACCCAAAATTTAATGTAGGTGGCAGGCTATAATCAAGTTGTTTTGCCGACATTTTATTTGACCTGCTTGGTGCCATCTTTCTGCACTCTTGAATTAAAAGAATTTGAAGAATTTGTGTGGGCTTTCTTTATATCAAATAGCTTAGAATTAAAAATAAACAAAAAATAAATACATGCTTGAAGGTAAAATGGGAAAATGATAGCCCAACTAACACAATACACTCGTACCGGTACAAAGCTAGTTTTCAGGTTTTTTTCTATTTTTTTTTTTTTTTTTGTTAATCTCAAATAGGCCAACATGAAAAGTTGCATATCAGTGTTCACCCAAAGTATGGTATGGCATATAAATAGTATGATTTTTTACAAAGTATATTTATAACTCGCTTATTAACCCTCTTGTTGTTATCTCAAAATCACTTCTGACTAGCTTTCGAATGGCATACAAGCATAACAATATGTGTTAGCTTATTGGAAATCATTTCAATCAGATATATACCTGAGGCATCTCTTTGTCAGATTACTTAATAACCTCCTGCTGAGATATTTCAGATAATAATTGAAGATTCTTTTTATAGAACAAGAAATGAAACTGTTTTTTGTCCAATAGTTCCTTCATATCACCCACACACTTGAGGGTATCAACATTCCTCGTTAATATCATACCAAATAAATGCTACCCACGTGGTCTATTTAATAAATAGACCAATTTAATAAATGAATTTCCTAACAATTTCTTCGCAAAAGGGGGAACATTTGTCATATGTCATGTCTAAATAAAATGTTATCTTTCCTTGCAGGGCTACAACAAGTGGCCAATGGACGGGTCGGGGTGTTATTGCTAGCCGGTGGTCAAGGGACGAGACTGGGTGTCAACTACCCCAAAGGAATGTACAATGTCGGTCTACCGTCAGGAAAAACACTTTACCAGTTGCAGGCCGAACGTATATGTCGACTGGAGCAACTGGCATTCCAACTGACAGGAAAGGAGGGGAATGTTCCATGGTATGCTAATCCAGAGACCCATTAATATAATTGTCATTAATTAATAATCCACTAAATATTATTGCCCTACCTGTAATAAGGAATAAATAATTGTTTTAATTGTCATGGTTAGATAATATACAAGCTCTTAATTTTGGCTGAATTTGTTTTCCTTTCTAGAATGAAAGATTAAAATACAATAAATAACTTCTGCTCTAATGATAAACATATTAATGTAATCCTATTTA
>JAQIXP010000074.1:0-39242 GCA_034700285.1 Proteroiulus fuscus | reverse complement strand
GAAGAAACTGGAAACTCAAGCGATAACACCAAAAATCTCAACTTGCCAGGCCTTATTATGCATAAAATAAAAAAAATAATCTTAGTAGGCTGTATTTGTACAAGTGTACTAGATGTGAATGGCTGTGACAATAATAGTTTCCATATTGAAGAAATCACGACATTTGCTGAATACACGTTTGGTGCCATTTTTCCATAGAATTCAGCAGACACTGAAAGTTGGTGGTGCCCTCTAGGACGTGCGTGTCTACGTATTTCATTAAAGCTGATGCTTTTTATCCAGTAGAGGGGGCTAAATAGTGTCAGTGAAATGGCGACTACTTGTGCTAGTTGTATTTATCAACCAAATCAATGAATTCGGGACATTTTATTTAAGGGTTGGTGGGCTCAACTTTTTTCAAAGAGGGACTTTCCCTCTAAGAAGACATTTATTTATGCGTAAAAAGACGTTTGGAAAATTTCGCCTGTAATTTAATTGATTTAAAATTCGTAATTTATTTGAGAATTTGGAATTTTTTTTTAAAAAAAAATGCATTTGACACTTATAGTACATGTAGCTAATAATTATGATATGCTTGGGAAAATTATTTCTACAAATTCCAGTCTAAGTATAATTATGGAAATAAGTGAAAACGGAAAATGAGTAAAATTTGTATTATATAATTTTTTATTTCTGATTTTTTTTTCATTCATCCAAGATTTATTGGACAAATACTTCATTGATTTGTAGAAATTCTCTCTTTGGATTTAATTTTTATGAAAATGTGTGTGGACGATTTATGCGTTATACATGACAGCAGTGTTTTTCTTTCCTTTTTCTTTGAGAAATGTATACGTTTATGGTTTTTAATTTTATGATGAAATGGACTGGAACCGTGGTTTTTTTCTTCTAATGGCGTCTGTTGGTTTTCACCTGGAACTAAATACACAAGAGTGAGGTGGACGAACCCTTCCTATAACTCTTTTTAACAGCTGCATGGATTGCTAAGTCTTAATCCTGCTTAATGACGTTCCTTATCATAACCATGTTCACACTCACTCTTATTGCTGGAACAGATTAAAAACAAACCATTAATGTAGTCAATGCAATGTGTACATGTGTGACGTCACAGGACTAGGCCACGACAGATATTTAAGCCGAGGTAAACATAAACAGCCCCATGCACGAGGGTTTTAATAGTGCAGGAATGTACGGTGGTTCAATCGAGGAATGGCAGATGCATATATTCATCTAATTCAATTCAATTCAGTACCCTACGATATGATGCCATTTGGTATGGGGGTTATCCCACAATTGCATTGATGAAACTAAATGAAAGTTATTAAAGAGACATTCACACCTTACCTCAAGCATTTCTTTGCAAGAAAAGAGAAAAAAAACCAATAGCTTAGAAATTGAAATTTAATTTATATTTAGGCCTACTATTCAATAGTTATTAATTTTGAAACATGCCAATGTGGACAAAAATCTCCTTGGTTGATAGTAGCCATGTTGGGAGTCATTTTGTCAATCCCTCTAGTAATAAACTTGATGGTGTGCAAGTTTTTGCATAACAGAGAATGCGATAAAGTGAAGCCAAATTGACCCCTCCCCCCATTTGAACGCAGCGCCTTTCTGCCTGGGTGGAGGACTGCATGTATTATAAAAATGGCGCCTATATAGCTTCTATTTTTTTTGGAAACATCGTGATTTCTGAATTACGGTATTGGTGAACTGAAATTATGAATGAGATTACCCTTATTACCTTATTAGGCTAATCTTAATTAGAAGATTCCTTTGTCACAAAATGGGACTGTCCCTTTAAACTTTAGTTGGAAAAAATATTGCACTGCAGAAAAACAAATTTTGAAACTTAATTTTTGTTGACAAATATAATTGTTCTTTCGTGACGTTAAAACGTTGCATGCTGCACGCGTTCCATTAGATCCGCATTCTGGAGCGTCATCGCGTGCGTTTCGAGATTCCATTCTAAATGGAATGTCGAATGAGGCTTATTTAAAAAAAAAAAAAAACAAACTTAATTTGTTACTTTGAGTAGGCCTACGTTTCTTTTTAAAGTAATGCAAGTAAGTGAAGTAGGGACGTGTTGTCACTCCAGTTAATTACTATGAACTAAAATTAAGAGGAAATATTCTATTTGAAACAATGGTTGGTTTAAGTGGAAGGCAACCGTGCATGCATTGGTGCCCACCAACTGCTAATTACCCTTCCTTGTTGCTCATTTATGTCTTGACAGCATTTTTTGACGAGGAAACCTTATGCTCAGATGCATAGCCTTTAATAATCGATTAATACCTAAATTATTATAATTGAATATGATGTGTCAACCCCTCGGCTACGTCCGATGGCCTCGGATGCGTGGGTAAACTGCCCGAATTGTAGTGGAGACCTTAATGGTCATTCACCCAGCTTGCTCTCCCTCTCCAAACGAGATTGACTTAATAATAAGGAATAGTCTTTGAAGATAACTAGTTTGTAGGTTAGTTGTGTTTTGTGTTAAGTTGTAAACTAGTTGGGTTACTATTTTTGTTGAAGATTTAGACTATATTTCTCGTCAAAGCTGGGCGCTGTCATATTTTGCTAAAACTTCACAAATCGGCCATAATCGGCGACATGAGGCCCTTCCGCAATCACTAATTGCACAATCGTGAGCAAATCGGCCATTAGTTCCATTACAGGCATGAATGCAGAGTTCTTCTTCCATAGGCTATGGTATACTTCTCACTTTTTTCTGCAAATTAGTAACTGGACTCAAAATAGGATCTATATAAGATTTCTCGTGACAACTTTCCATGAATAACTAGTTACTTGAGCAATGAATCTGCCACAACTTTTGTTTTCTTGGACATCATACTGTACCTGTAATCTTGCCAAAACTTTACCATAACATTACGGCGGTTTTGGTGCTGCCAGCTACACGGACGAGACGTATTTTTTTAACTGTTTATACTAACTATATTATGTACTAGTTGGTTGTTCTTTTACTTGAAAAATTAAACAGTTATGAAATTATTTCACTTGGTATTGCAGTCTGCATATTTCATGGTTTTTTCCCCTCATAAATTACTGTTCACAAGCCTTAATAATAATCAATGCAATGACAATGTTTTTAAAGCCAAGCACGTCAATGCTGAAAAAACTATTAAAAATGTTTTTCAATGAATCATATACAACCTTGATTTTTTGCATCTGGCCATGCCATAAGTACGAGTGTATTAATAATGCGCTTGACCGTCAATAATTTACACGCTCTGTTAGGGATGAATTGTACGTTTGGCAAAAAAAACTGAAGAATTTGAACTGGAAATGGGTTCTTTGAGCTTTCATCTGGAATTTCTTGTATTTCTTATCGCAGTTTTATTATTTTTTTTCTGAGAGGAAGAAAAATCCGAATTTCCCATTAATTTTTCTTATTTTTGCCTTTGTGTAGCGTGAAGATGAGGAAATCTGTCGCCCCGCCTCCACCACGGTCCATGAATGGGAATGGCAGCATTTCGGCCGAAGACTCGGACTCCACGTCTGGCGAGTCGCTGGAGGGCAGCATGGAACTTGGCGTCATGCTGCCCGATGGCAAATGCGTGCGGATGTCCATCGAGAAGAGGCGAGTCTCCCATTTTTAAATTGTGTCATAGGACTATTTCTTAGATGGCTGACCTTTTCCCTCTTTTTTGATTGTAGGACCCCCATGATGGACCTCCTCGTGCAAGTGACCAAGGCGAACGGCCTAAGCCCGGGATCTTTCGTCCTCGATGTCAAGAGCGAGAGGGGGAGGGATTCCGTTCGCTACAAGCCCAGCACGGCCGTAGGTTCTCTAAACACCGGGGTGGTTTATGTGGTCCCGAAATCGCTGATTAGGGAAGTGACGATTCGAAAGGACACCAAGACGGGAAACCAGCCCTTCGAGGCAAGTATGGCCAGGGTCAACATTAAGGTTACCGTATTTTGCCCATTGGAAGAGTGGACACCTCCAGCAAAGAAGCAGTTGCTTCTGGTTATAGGTACAGGAAATCTGAGGTATTATGAAATCAAAACTGCAGAAAAACATCACAATACTGCAGTTTTACCAGAATGTAAAAAAAAAATGCTGATAATTACACTTCACATATTTTCAACAGTTCATTTGATAATACTTGTACGTCAGATTTCCTGCAGTAAAACTTTAACAGAAGAAAAGCTGCAGAAATTTGAACAAAGTACATTTTTGCACATTAAAAAAAAATCAACTCAAACAAAAAGCTAGCACTCTAAAAAAAACAAAAAAAAAACATGTCTAAATAAACAAGGGCAAAGGGATGATAGGGTAACCCTTATTTTGTCTGGAAAGTCAAACAACCTTTCTACTCTAGAGTTAACACTTTTATTTTGGTTCTTAGAAAACGTTTCGCCTCCGAGTACACTTGCCTAGGAATCAACTGCACGTCCTGCGAGTCAGCCAGAGCACGCCCTTGGTGGACGTGTTTGGCGCCATTTGCACCGACCGTGAGCTGAATCCGGCACGCTACGAGCTGCGGCATCCCGTGCACACGGAGGAGAGGCTGGATCCACAGAGGTGCCTAGCTGACTACGGACTATCGGAGGTGGCCATGGTGGCCGTCAAAGGCAAGTATTTCGCTAATAAATTGCCTTTCTCTCTCTTCCCTTCCATCAGAATGCTCAATGTGCTCTTGAAATTGGTGTAGATAATACTTTGTGGAGTTACCTCGGGAGCCACAGCTGTTCAATATTTCCCATTTTAGATCCTTTCTCCTATATTTTTTATCATTATTTATAAATTTTGGGTTTTTTCCTTGAAATAAATAATCTAGATTATTTGAAGAAAAAAATCTAGATTATTTACAATTCTATAGCATGTTCCAATATTTTTTGGCCATTGGCCTGCCTCCTAGATTTCGAGAAAAAAAATAATTTTTTGTAAGGAAAACTTTATTATATAATTTTATAAGGTCTTAAAGCGTGATAAAATAAAATTCGGGATTAATTTAACCTTTTTTTTGAGAGTTGAAACTCAAGTGATGAGTACTCAAACAGGAAAAATACATTTTTGAACAGAGAATTTTATAATTTTCCAAAATATTGAATGAAATATGATCATAAAATGGAATAGTTAATAAAATCTCGCACAAAAATTCTAGGAAAAATATTATTTGAAAATAAAAAATTATCATATTGCTAGTCAACATAGCAAGTGTGCCATTGTCAGTGCAGTCCCGGGGTTCGTCCCATTTTGTAATCTGAAAGGTGATAACAGTGGCGGCGCCGTCGACCGTCCTCCAGAATCTGAAAGTTTTGGGCACAGATTTAATGTGTTGTCATTATTAACGAACGTCCCAGATTTATTTGCCAAAATTTAAATAAATTTCTGTTGATATTGACTCTTCATTCCTAGATAAGATTAGAGGGCGCTGATAAGGGCATAATAGAAATATTTGCTATTTAGTTGCTCACTGATCTGTGACGCACTGTCAATCGAGCAATTTCAGAAATTTTGGCAAATTTTATACGTGATTTTTCTGGGACTTATCCGTAACTGAGCAGGATTTTAGAGTAAGTAGTTAATGTGGCGTGCACTTGTTAAATTAACCAGGTTTTTGTCAAATTGGTTATGTTTAACCTTTGAAAGACTCTTTTTTTCCAATTTAATTTGGTTAATATCTTTGGTAATTTGCATTCGTGGTTTTGAAAACCGTTTCAACGCAAATAAATGTGGTAAATTATAGATTTTGACTTTATACTGAAACCGAGCAAAAGAACAGCGTACATATAAAACTACTGACCATCACAAGTAGTGGGATATTTACGCCATTATTTTGCTCTGTTTCGGTATAGTTACGATGGTGTCTCGTTACACTTACACGCACTAATATTTACAAGTTAAAATAGTGAATTATTGTTTGGGTGATTTGTGGGGGAGGGGGAACAGGATTAGTTATTAAATATGTTTGATGGAAGCCATATAGAAGTATGTCTTGCCTGTCATGGGAAATATGTGAAATGAGTGTGACACAAGGATAAGCTATCAAAATAGATAAAAATGATCACTTGTTGTACTACATTTGTGTTTTATAATATTGTTGGAATGATTCTTGATAATCTGGATTGTACATTCGTAAAGTGGATCGGGGACAAAGGGAAGCCATATTGAATGCAGATTATTGGCGTCTTAAAATTATTTACGGGAGGAAGGGGGTCAAGATTGCAGGACTTTCACCGAACAATTGACAATGGATAAATGACAGAGCGGAAAACAATGAAATGCCATACGCAGTTCGTTTTTGTCACTATAGGATATTTACTGATAATTGGATATATGTTGATAAATAGCAGTATTGCATCGACTAAATTCCTGTTAAAAAATGTTATTGATGTTTGTTTATCAAGTAAAAGTTAATACCAGGCTGCTTAGGGTGTGTTTTAGTGAATCATGAGAATGTAATCCTAAAAGCAAAGCTATACTAAACACGTATGAAACCTGGGGAAATTGTGAATTAGAAAAGTCAAGGTGGCCTTCCATTAATGGCGTCATTATTGAATTGTAGGGTAAAATCTAGTTACATAATGAATGTCGATTTGGGTAAGGGGCTAGTTAAAATTCACTGGAATTTGTTGATGACGTCATCAATAGATGACCTTTTAGGGAAGGTACAGAAAGCCAAGAAAGTCAGTTTAGAGCTAATGGAAGAACACTAAAATGAAACGAAAAAGCCTTTTTTTTGCTTGTTTTTCCCTGATTATTTTGGAAAAGACTGGAGGAAGCTTGTGGAAAGTTTTCATTATTGTCACACATTGATTGTTTTCTCTGTATTATAGGACCAAGCAGTGGGTTTAGCAGGTCGAGTTCGGACATCATGTCCCTGCAGCACGATGATGAGCGCAAGAAGCACCGGTTCTTTGGCTTCATGTTTAAGAAAAGCAAGTCGTCGAAGGTGAGCGATTTATTAGGAGGAATCACAATAATTGCCACATTTATTAAGAGGGAATTTTTTGCAATCAGTCTTTATTTAAATGGTATTGTTGGATCGTTTCAGAGCATCGGAGATAACAGCAGCGATGGTCACAGCAGTCGTGGCGTTTCGCCGACACGGAGCGACGGCTCCGGACGCCAGTCCATCTCTCCCCCATTATCCACCGCCGGATATCCGGCCGTCAATGGCGCATCTCACAATAACAATAACAATGTCAAGAAAACGTCCAGCAATAAGAAACGACCGGCCCCACCTCCCCCTAAAGCTGTCGCGCCCCCTGCTCCAGTGGGAAACGAAAATGGGAACGGGGATGTATTGACGGCCACATCCCATTCTAGACACAGCTCCGACTCGAGCGGCTATCACGAAGCCTCTATTCTAAGTGACTCCATAGAGACGACCGGACATGACATCGAAATCCTCGCCCTAAACAGAACGAGTGCTTCGAGCGTGAAAAAGAGTGGCGCTCCTCCGTCCAATCTAACCACGATCAACAGCACCTCCATGCTATCCGTTTCGAGCGGACCCAAAAAACGAAAGGCCCCGGCTCCACCATCTCGTCCAGTGTCCATTGTCCTCTCGAATGACCAAGAGCACTCGGCCTCGATTCTTGCCGAGCTTTCGGAAAGTAATGGTAGGAGGGATGCTCAAAATATAGATGAAAAGCCCATTGAAGGCAAGATTCTTTCTAACTTAAATTTTTGTTTCTTACCATTTTATTAGTTTATTTCTTTACTATGTAAACTGCAATTTGATTGAAGTTGTTAACTTTGAATTTATTTTCAGGTCACAGCCCTAGTGAGAATATACCTCGAAAAGATAGTGTATCAAGTCATGCCTCGTCTGCTGGTGAAGAGGTCAAGTCTGTCACGACTGCAGTCGAGCCTACCACACCCAAAAAGGTGCCCAAACCGGTTCCCTTACCCAGGCTACAGACCGGTAAAGTATCCCCTAGTCTGCACGTGGATTTGCCGGACGATAACGTGGTGCAGACCTCAAGTAATGGAAGGAATAATGATGGACTTGGGTTGTCCATGAACGTTGA
This sequence comes from Proteroiulus fuscus, assembly GCA_034700285.1. Lineage (NCBI taxonomy): Eukaryota > Metazoa > Arthropoda > Diplopoda > Julida > Blaniulidae > Proteroiulus > Proteroiulus fuscus. The sequence goes on along the minus strand of JAQIXP010000074.1, from coordinate 31,235 downwards.
AAGTCCGATGGTTGGTGCCGATATGCCGAATGCCGTAAATGGCTCGGACGTGGTCGATATCGTTGGTAAAATTAATGTCTCGTCGTCGGACGGATCGGACAATGCCGGAAGTGCTCTGGATTGCACGAGACTGGATTCAAATCGAAAGCTAGGTAAGGCAGAAAGTGTGGTCGACGATGCAATCGAAATTGTGGCAGAGTCACGGAGTTCGTTGGCGAGCAATGGCAATATGGACACGACGTCGTCTTCGAGACGAAGTTCGGCTTTGTCCCAGACGAGCTCGCAGTCTTTGGATGTCGGCGAGCTAAGCAATAAACCATCACCGATACGTGAGACGGATTCGAAAGAGAAAGACTCGACCAGTGTAAAAAGGATTAAAGAAATTTCCGTCCAGACCAACTTCGAGGACTGCGAAACCGACGCCAGGCGATCCTCGACAGTATCCGACAATAGTGTCGAGAAAACCGACGCCAGGCGATCCTCGACAGCATCCGACCGTAGTGGCGAGAAAACCGACGCCAGACGATCCTCGACAGTATCCGACCGTAGTGGCGAGAAAACCGACGCCAGGCGATCCTCGACAGTATCCGACAATAGTGGCGAGAAAACAGTGTCTGGCAATTCTTCTCGCAGGTCGTCGAACGACTTTCGGGAAGATCGTGTCGCAAGCCAGTCCCCCGAACTAGCAGATAACGGTGTCGTAAATGCGGCGATGATCCCACCGCCGGCATCAGGTGAACCCGATATCCTACTCGAAAATGGTAGTGCTGCACTTAGTAATGATGCTGTGAATGAGTTCTATAATCACTTTAACTCGAGGAAAAAATTTGTGGCTAATAGTTGGGCACGATACGTTAATGTTACTAGCTCTACTACTAATTCACGGGAGAGTCGCACTGACGAGGATTGGGTTACGTCTGATGACGAAGGTGCACCACCTTTTTAACATTACTAATTTTCGTCTATCGGGTAAACTCGCTCGAACGCTGCTTTGCATGCATCAAAGATTCTAGCTCGTGAGCCGATTTTTCCTACCTTGTTCGTGGACAAATGCTGAGGGGGGGGGGACCTGAGGCGGGTTTGACGTTTAATTTTGTGTTATAAATTTTAAAAATATTGAAAAGTATTATGGTATTGCATTTGCAGTCAAATTAACTTAGCCGCGAACAGCTTTGCTGGTTCCTAAGCATTTTACACGTGCTAATGTAATGCATACCAATACCTAGTATCCTTCCTGGTTGCTTGGCGGTGTAACATGAACTAAATTGAGGTCAGTCTGACTGTAATTACAAACGAGCTGAACTTCTAAATATCTTGCATAAATAATGTAACCGCAGGGCATTTCAGAACGTTTGATAAGCTGAAATGTCTCATAAGGAGCGGATCAGGCCAGCTTGATTTTGTTTGAAAAGCATAAATCCTAACTCTTGAAACCGTTTTTTTCTGGAAAAGTTAGTCAAAGTTTCGTTAATTTGGGCAGAGATGAAAATGCTATCGGTAAAATTAGGGCATAATTGGAATCAGTAATTTCGAGTTCTATCGGTGGCCTTGTATTTCATAAAGTCTTGTTTTTTAAAAAAAAAATGTTAAGCAGCCATCTCTGGTGGATATTTGACATTTAGGTGTTAATTTTTTTCCTATTAAATACTCGCTTAATAATTCCGAACTTTAGACCCTCTTTAACAAAATCGTTCAATATTTTAAGCTTAAAGTGCGGGAATCACTCACCGTGTTAATGCATTTTCAAGGGCACTTTTACGCCACTGCTGTTGACTTCTCTGAGTTTTCAGTACTGTGCCTCAGATGGTGTGAGAAATGCGAAACGTATGCCTAAAAATATTTTAATACATGGATATTTTTTTAAAAGCTAGAATCTTTGATGCTGATAACTGCATTTATTGTGCTTTGTATTTCTAATCTGCATGACACACGCACTAATGGATTTCCTTTCATTTTATTTTATTTGCGCGTCGCCCAAATATTGGGACTAACGTAGTGTTGCTTGGCATCCTAGCACTATTTTCGATTATTTTGGCCCGTGTTGTGTCGGAACTGTTATCACGTTCAAAGAAGTTATTTTTTTAACTTTTATTTTGTATTATTCTAGAACTATTTTCACTGGATGAACATAGAAATTCTGACGCGATGAGCGAAAATCGGCTGGAGGACTATTCGGAGAAGGAGGCTGCCGAGCTCAATCCTGACCGTGAGTTGAAATAAATTATCGTTTTTTTGTTTATTTGCCAAAACTCGTACAGTCTTTTTGTCAATTGAGCGGTTTGAAGTTAACGTGAAGTTGCGGGATGGGAGTAAATGCTTGCTCGGCGTTTTGTGGTAATCAAGGTTATGATAGTCTACCTGGAAAATGGGTGTTATATTCGTGGCTATAGTCAATGTTTTGAAATAAAAATTCTTTTGAAAAAGGATTCGAAAAGAATTAGCAACGTCACTCTTAGACTTTGAATTTCGAGATTGGAATAGCCATGAAAATGTTGTTATTTTAAACGAGTATAGGTTTAATTACTCATCAAAATCCGTACAATCATCCTAATTTTTTTTTTTTGGAATAATAATTCGTTTTGCGTAATTGTTTCAATTGGATTTGATATGAGTATAGAAATATTAACAAATGGCAGGATTCTTGAGTAAACTGAATCGATTTTAAAATCTTTAATCCTTGTGTAGTTCTACAAGGATTAAAAGATTTTAAAATCGATTCAGTATATATTTTCGTAATCACTGCCGTAGGACTGACTCTTGGATTTTCTTTCCCAAGCTCAGAAAATTGCTCGTAATGATGAATGAGTGACTTCTACTTAAGTGTTACTTGATTTAAGTGTCTAATTAATTACTTTTCGTTTTGAGTCTTAAATGTTAACGAAATTGTAATATTATTGAACTTTTATCCTAGCAATTGGATCTAAAACAATTATTAGTGTTCATGTCTGTAGTAGAAACATTTGCATTCCTGGGCAGGGCAGTTACAATTAAGAATTTTACGTCTTATAATAAGTTGGTCATATTGTCAAGCTTATAGGTTAGCTCTTTGTCGTGTTATTTTACTGAAGGAAAAATGGGGCGTGTTAATGTTTTCATTTCAAATAGGAATTGATTTTTTCGATAGTGTTTACTAGAGATTACTTATGTCAACATTTAAGCGGATCGCATTGTCCTGGTTACAAATTGAATGTTGATCGCTAAATGGAAAACCCGTTTGTATTTGTTTTCAGAAAATAACCTTCCAATCTCGGCTGCATCCAGCCCAGCAAGGAGCGAAAGACGAGAGGAGCAATGGGTTAAGGAAGTCGACGTGACGGCGCTCAGCGCCCAGATCGACAAGGCCGTGTCGGAGCACAAGATTGCCGCCGAAATCGACGAAGCCTTCGCCTCCATCGATATGATGGACTCTGGGTCGGATGCCGGCAGCAACGGAGAAGATAGGGAGGTGCGGAATGAGGCCGCGGCAGAGAGCACCACGTCCGAAGTGGATCCAGTCATCACCTGGGAATATAGGATACCGGAAGTACCGGCCCAGTTTCAGAATGATTACGAGGATAAACGCGATAAGATTGCAGCCACAGATAAAGGTAAGTTATCACTTGTCTAGTAAATCCCAAGAAATGAAGAGTGAAATTGTGTGCCTCTGCTGGTGACAGGGTGAACAACACATGAATAGCCCCACTTATTGCCAAATTTCTTTAGAGATACTCTCAATAAATGGCATTGAAGTTCGTCATTGATTCGTTTCAGTATAATAATAGTTTTCAATTCAAATATCTTAGCTTTTTTTTTTTAAAGAAAATTAGTTTTTTGCGGTTTCTAAGGAATCAGATTTTCCATTAAAATAGTTACTTATTTTCAGCCAGCATGCCGTGGGTATTTTGAATAACAATTTGGCATCTCTTAAAACTACAAGCGTCCCCCTTATTTTCGTTTTCAGATACTGTGACGTCGTCTATCATTGCCCACTCGGCTGAGCCACCTTTGGAACAACTCATCATTTTTGATGGCAGCACCAGCGCTGGTAAGAAAGAGGAGGAGATACAGCAAATCCGAGAGAAGGCGTCTCAACCGTCGAAGGAAAATACCCCTAAAACGGAGAAGGAACCGGTCGAAGTAATCTACAAAAGGCCGGTGATGAGTTTTTCAATTTCTACTTACAAAAGTCGAGTCAAGGAGGAGAGCGAATATGGACACAAGTTAGCCAAAACGGAGTCGTTTTCTCAGAAGCCGCCGCTCACGAAGGCGATGTCCATGGACAGTTCCGCTTTGATCAAACCTGTCGTTCCGGTCAAACAACGAACTTCGGATTCGGCTCCAGGGCACTCACTTTCGATCGCAAAGGCGATTGCTGGGAATACCTCGACGGTGAAAGAGGAGCCGGAGGGGGAAAAAGTGGACTCTGACATCAAAACACCAGATGTCGTTTTGAGAAAAGCCAAATCGGAGTTGCGGTTAGATGGTCAGGCAATTAGTCAGGCAGCCTCGGGAACGACACCGGCCGAGCAGGAACTTCTTCAGCAGGAATACTTGAAGTTGCATTCACAGTTTCTGCAGTGGCAACAGCAACTGTTGCAGAATCAGACTGTCCTTCAGCAGCAGCAGATACTGCCAGAGTCTGCCACGGAAACGCTGCAGCGAATCCAGGAGCTGCAGCAGCAGTTTCTTGCGAGTAAATCGGAGGTTGTGGAGAAGACCGATGCGCCTCGAAATCAGGAAGCTGCGATCGTTAACACCAAGAAAACTAACACTCTACCTCGACCTAAATCTGCCTTTGCTATGTCCACTTCAACAGAAAGTGCAGATTCGAGCAATTCTCTGGAGAGGAAGCTTCCCAGGGTTGGCCCCCGACCTTGGATCCCCAGACCTGTGGCAATTTCCCTCGGATCCTGGCAGCCAATGCGTCCGCAGTCCACCGCCGGAGTGGCCGGCAACGGGTCGGCCTCCCCCGAGCCAGCCATAATCATCGAGGATAAAGTAGAAAATAAGGCACAGTCATTGGGCGGCTTGCATTCTTCAAGACAGAACGATTCGAACCAGAATGCAAATCCATCCAATCAAACTAGAAATGTGCCAACTTCTGCCACCTCCTCAGTCAAGGACAGAGAATCCTCGTACAGCCGACAACCAGCGCGCACGACTTCCTTCCCGCGCCACCCAGTCGTCAAGGGCTTTGCCAGCGTCGAGCAGGTTCAGCCCCAGAAGTCGAAAGTCATGGTGAACGGTCCACAGACGAATGGTGGGGCGAAACAGGGCGTGGTACGTGTTAACATCGGGCCACAAACGAGCAAGATGAACGGCGTGAATCCGACGAGCGGTAAACCTGCGGTGAACACCTTCACTTACTTTGGCGACAGGGTCGATAACAGAAACGACGCAAAGACAAATGGCAATTTTGCTTCGAGGGAATATGACAGTAAAAACATGGCGAATGCGATTAATAACAACAACAACAACGTTGCTAAAAAGTCCACTACCGTCGTGGTTAATTCAGCTCCTTCCAGGCAGCAGAGCTCGCTGTCACCTCCGCCGCCACCGCCTCCGCCCACCAGTTTGCCGATTGGTCAGACGAAGATCAGCAACGGGCAGGCGAACAGGAAGTCGGTGAGCACTCCCGAGAGCGATGAGGATATACGGGACGGATTAATGCTCGCCATTAGGGGCTTTGGCGGCAGGCATGGACTCAAAAAGGTGAGCAATGTGTAATACAATTTGAATTTTATTTCTTATTTCAAACTATGGACGTACAATGCACACTGAATGGATTTCCTATTTTGCGTTGCTGAGGGTGTCGGTTAAGCTAATGGTTCCTTTCCAAAGTAATAATGCATGATGAAGACGCCATTTTGAGGGGATACAGGCCATAAAGTGATCCCAATTTCGTATTTAGAAAATTACGGGAACTGTGTGTATTTTTAAAAAATGGTCCAATATTTTTTGACATGTTACTTCTGTTCATAAAATACTAAAAGCTTAGAGAAACTTTAGAAAAACTTAGAAAAAAAAAATACCTATATTTGCACATAATTTGAATGTGAAATCTCATATTGCCTGTTATGTATTATTACTTGACGGCCCCCACCTATGAATATTAGTTGAAATTCTCGTACGTAGGAGAGCTGGATTCCGCTGAAAATAATATGACCTGAGATAAATAGTAAATTTTTGATAAGAAATGCAGGAAAGGGCTTGAAATTGCTCGGACAATGTGGATAAGTAGCATTACATTCTTTTTTTTTTTTTGGTTTTAGGTTTCTTCGGCCGAAACGGGTTGGCAGACTCGGCACGGACAGTTGTGAATGCATAACACACGTCGGAGTCCCTGTCCTCTCCAATATTTATAGCTTCCCTCATTTTCGTTCCAAGGTATGTCATTGATATTAGAACCAACTCAAACACCAGCCTGATGCAACCTCGTAATGTTATGCCGTTTTCGTCAGGTACAAGCGTATCTGCAAAGTCTGTTGCGTTTAACTAGTTATTTTCCATACATTTTGTCAGTTTACACGATTACAAATGGAGACTAGTTTAACCTTTTTTTAATTATTTAACTAAACCTTTAAAAATGATAGAATGAGAATAATTTATTTGGAAAAAATCACAAAAAATTGGTCAATAAATGACTGAGTGTGATGACGACGATGACATCTAAATTGTAAGACATTATTTTATACGGTAACAAATTTAATATAATACTTGAGAGCCCTGTAAGTTTGTAAATAGTTTAGTGCCCCCTTTGAAGATATTATTTGCAAGGGAAACGATTCAAACCATTCTGGAGTCGTGGGAGACATTTAGTCATAAAATGCCAAGGTAGATCCATGAAAGCCCTCGATGAAAATGGCAATCCCAAAAGGTTGGATCTGCCCGAAATCAGATTTTATGTTATTTTAAGGCAGTTTCGAGGTCAAAATTCTGGAGGAAAGGGTATAGGAGGAGTCCAAATACCATTCCTATAACTCCAAATCAGTTAATCCCAGCGTCGATTTGCCATCAAACTCTTCCACCTGAGGTGCAATACTTATTTTTTTTTTTTTCCTATTTTATATACTCGAGATAATGAGGTTGTAGCGACTTTTCAGATTGTATAGGTAAGCCTCTGCCATTGTGGCCGAGGTGCTACTAATCGTTATTACTGATAGATCACAAATTAAATGTAAAAAATGTTGATTAAAAATCGTAACTTATTCGTGTAATTAAAAACCGAGTCAACTCGTTTCATTAATAAATTAAACAAATTTATGCGATTGAACGGGCAAGGACTTAAACTTTTATTTAGAAATTTACATAATAAAGACTTAAAACTTAGTAGCAAGTTCGTAACTGCCCAGGACCTTCTCGACCGCTTCTATCCTGGCTTCCAGCTTGTGGTGGGCGTCTGATGGAAGTTTTTCTTTATTTCGGAGTACAAAGTGGCGGATGAAAAGACGCAACCCTTCTCTGAACATGTGCAGTTTGGGCGATTTTGCCACTTTTAAAAATACATCCAATGCGGCGTCCTCCGGGTCATGCAATAGTATTTCCAGGAGGATCTGTCGCAGAAATCGTACTGAAGCTTTGTCCATTTCAGAAAACTGGATGACCTGCAACAACATATTTCGTCGTGGCAAATGAAAAGCAGATTTCAGTCTAGGTAATGTTTCCAATTTAAATTAATAGCCAATCTGCTCTCGTTAAACAACTTTAACCTTGTATTTAGATTATTCTATAGCACAGATTTCAAAGACCGTTTCGTAAAGATGTTGGCAAAGTCAAACGGTTAGAAAATTTTCTTTCGAACAATTTTTATTGAAGTTGCGGAACCCTTTTTAAAATGCCTAGGTTTAAATGACTAACTGTTGAATCCCTTGCCCCGTAGCAGAAAAAAGCTGCGTAAAGATGGACAGAATAGTAGGGGGTCATACCTTAAGCACCGAAATAGCCAAAGCCTTTTCCACGAAAAGGTGGGCCAGGAGATGAGCTAGATTGGACACGTGAACCACCTTGGCCGTGGCGAGCTCTTTTATTCTGTCCCAAACGGAAAACTGGATGCTCATCTGCAAGAAAAGCAAAACGGACACTCGGGTAAGTTGCTACTCAATTCAACTCTGTACCATATGATGCCATTTGGTAGGGATGGGAGTATCCCCACTAATCTCCAAGAAATTGTAAGAAAATCGGAAAAATGGCCAAAGACAAGGAGCTCAAACAAATGATTTTAATTTATTTACCTGATATTTCCTGTCGGCATTGCAAAATCTTTGCAAAAGAAAAGCATAATACGGATTGAACGCTTTCTCCTGTAAACAACATTCGATGGTCACGTTAATTATTTCCCTTTCTTGCTGATTGTTGAGGCCGAGGTGCAAGAGTTTTTCGAAGGCATCTGCATAATCCTGCAATATAAAGATAGCGTTGAGTTCTGGAACTTATAAGAAGGTTACAACAGTTTAGTTAAAATTTCTCTTACTTCTGCAGTCATTATTATGCAGAAGATATTTTTTCTGATGTCCGTGTTCATCCGTTGCCGCTTTGCTAATTCGAGGATCTTGTCGCTGGCGTCGTAATGCAATTGAACTGATTTGTCTGCAATTCATTCAATATCAAAGTCTCCAAAATTGTGTTTAAACTCTGGTTACGCTTTTCTCAATTTGCCCCTCACCTTTCTCGGACGTTGCTGCCGTGGCCATCCCAGACCAGGCCGAACCTACGACCCACCATCTGCCCCGAGACTCTGCGTTGAGCAGGTCTTCCAGGGAAATTTTTAGCTCCACTATGCTGGTCCCTTTATTAAAGTAGAAAGTAATTGGTTGTGAAATGATAAAGCCCTAACTGTCATTAGTTTTTTTTTCTTACATTAGAAAAGTTTGTGGGTTTTTTATACCTTTTCTCATGATGCTCCTAAGCAATTTTTTGAGATGCTCCGTGTGGCTGGGGTCGTAATTGGGTATCTTGTGCATGTTGTTGTTGCGGATGGCCAGCAACGTATCCAGCATGAATCGAATGCGAGATCTAAAAAATTTACAAAATTTGGAGATTTTTTCTTTTTCTTACAAAAATTATAATGGCTAATGTGGCGACGTACTGGTCTCGCAGGTTTGAAGCAGCATTGGCTTGGCCTTGGAGCTTGATGATGACCGATTTTAGGCCCAACGGGTCATCCTTGCGCAAGGAAAAGCCGGCAGCTGGGAAATATAAAAATGTGATTTATGTTTCAAAAATTTGTTTGCACTGGCCACATGCCTAATTTGTTAAAAATGAAGTACCTCGTAGGATCAGTAGAATTAGTTCCACGTCTTTTTCTTTGAAGGATTCTGCCAGTACTCCAAGGATGTCATATATAAGGATGGAATGGATGACCTGAATCGAAGGAAAAATTGTCAGCTTTATTCGGAAAAAAAGGTTTTGCACGTTGAACCAGGTGAGCTGGAAAAATACCTTAAATGTGTACATGTGAACTAAGAGCAGTAGCAAATTGTCGATTTCCTTTCCCTCTCCGTAATTTTCCTCTCGTTTTCGAAAACTAACAAACTTGTCGATGATTGCTTCCAAAAATTGAGCACCTATTCGCGCAGTATTTGAAAGTGCTTAGAATGATTATAGTTTTGATAACAGATGGCGAGTGGTTAACCAAATTACCGACCAACTTCGGTGCCAACATTGATGTGCAACAACGTAACTAGGAGCGCGTGCTCTTGAATCATTCTCTCTGGGGTTGTCGATGGCTGGACAATGGCTTCCATTACCAGCTTGATCAGAGAATCGTTCATATCTGGAAAATTGAGCATTATCTTGTAATCGAAAATTTGGAAATTTGAACGTTTACAACTCGAATACGCACCATTTCGGGCGTTTTTCATGTACAGAGCCTCGATTTCGCTCGTTATCGGATTGATGTTGGACTCGCTCAATCTGAACTCCAGAAATGTAAAATAAATAAGTCGCCCACCCGTGAATTTGGACTTGGTCCCTAGAAACTGACCTATTTAAAAGGCCCTTCAACTGTTTCCGTAAGCGCCGTAATACTTCTGCTTTCTTGGCGTCTTCTCCATCCGTCATTTGTCGGAGGGCGGGCGGAACGTACCTGCCTCGTTCGGTATCCGACTTCCCTTTGAGGATGTTGCCGTCCTTATCGCGCCACCTCCCGTATATGTCCTCCCAGCAACTTTCCGTATTTGTTTGAGTTTTTTTCAACTTTTTATTGCCCATCTTCGACGTTTCTCGCTCGTCTACTTCTTCCACTTCGTCACTCTCCTCGTCCTCTTCTTCCATTTCCTCACTCTCCCCTTCCTCTTCTTCCATTTCCTCACTCTCACCGTCCTCTTCTTCAGTGGCTTCCTCCGGGCTCATTTCACCCTCTGATTCGTTATCGGACTGCTCTTCACTTTCACTTTTGCTGTCTATATGTTTTTCAAGCTTGCCGAGCTCTACGTCCGAATCATCTCGTGTAGGCAGTGAAAATGTTACCTTTTTAAGCTTTTTCTTTTTTACATCTTCTTCTATTGAAAACGATGAATTCAAATTTTTTGTACATAGATAGGTATTTCTACATAGGGCTAATGCGAAAGTAGGCTACCTTCTTGCTCGAGATCGGTTTGACCGGTGGCGTGGGCGAAATCGTCGTTAAAGTCCGAGTCGGCATCGCTCAACTCTGGTTCTTTCAGATGGGGAATCTTTTGAGCATCGCATACATCTAATAAATCTGCCTTGGAGTCAAGTATAATTTCGCCTAATTTAGCCATTCATTATTTTTGTAAAAAATTATTGAAACTTGATTCTCGTTTTGGATACAATCTAGCCCATCGTTAACAAATATCTGCGGTAACGATTTGCCTTTCCGTCTGTTCAATTTTAACCTCTTTTCTAAAATTGCAATGTGCTTATCCTCTCTTTCATTCTCTTCTAACATAAACTGCTTTCTTCTTTTTAATTGCTGCAAATGATATGTACAAGGAGGTCACTTCGACAGATTTCTAGCAGTTTATGTACCCGATGCAGTCAAATGTGCATTAATTTCTCATACCGCTTTTTCTAACTGCTGCTGCTTTTTTCTTTTCTCTTTCTCGGGATCTTTTTTCACCTCCTTTTTAACGTCGACGGATTCTGTTGGCGTGTTAGTATGTTCAACAGCAACTTCAGCCTTGATTTTTAAGCATTTAAAACATTTAGCCATTACTGCTGAAAAGACTATATTATGAAGAACGAAATTTAGCTACTTAACTTACATGCTGATTTGTGAAATATGCATGTTTTCTAGCCTTTTTTTGTAGCCTTGCTTGTTTTCTCAACTGTTTTCGATTGAGAGTCTTGGATACGTCTGACACCTGGGATATGTTTTTCCTGCTTAACTTGGCGATTTTATTGTTTAGTTTCGCTCTCTTTCCAGTCTTAAATTTCATTTTGAGCGAAGCATTTGTAGCATATCAAAAGTACAATCTGCAAAATATTCATAATTCGATACTACTGTCGAACAATACTTTAGCAGGTCGTCGCTGTACTGTACGAACAAGTAATACACCGTGTTGAGAATTTTGATTTTCACTTTTTATTTACCTTTTCAGTTGATTTAACATCTCTCACAACGTGTAAACAAGAAACATGCTCTCATCGTGGACGCTGCCATCTTGAATAATGACGTCAGACGTGTCACGTGAGGATAAAATTGCGGGTTTTTGAAATCTACAGGAAATCTACAGGCGAAAGGAACAAACCTGTACTTTTGGAACATTTTGGACGCTGTCTGAAATCAGGAAATTTGTAAGTAAATATTTATTTTGCAGTGTTTTTTTCTGGTTTATGAACGTCAATTTTATTCGTGGGGAGTTAAACATTTACGTATTTAAACAACAATACTGTTACATTCCGATTTTACTCAAGGATTGTATTCGAATGATATAGGCCTAGGCCTATAAACCTGGTTCCCGTCCATGGGTTATAATTTTTGACGGCTGTTGTCGCTTTCGATTATTACCAGTTTATTGCATAAATGAAAAATATCCAATCAAATATATCCCAGATCCAACATCAAGTTATCGCCTTGTTGTGTAATCTAGCTATGCCAATGATGATATAATAGCAAATTTCTTCACGACACTGCCATGGAGTTTCAATGGCTTCAAATGAAAGAATAGAATGTGTAATTATAAGAAATTCAGGTATTCCTGAGATCATACTATGGCACGTACTGATCAAGTTTAACCACATTAAACATTAGATCATGTTTAATCTAGGTGGCTATGGTTTAACATAGAAATTGTGATTTTTCAATATGGTTTACCATTAATGAAAAACCAAAAACTCTGACATTTAAAAACATTTGTCATGAAGCCTGGCTTCCCCTTTAAATATAAGTAAGTTGTACCTATATATCAGAATATGATTTATTATGGGATTAGTCATACATTAATTTGATTTATTGGACGTTTATTATAAATATATTACTCACGTCAGGATATCAAACGGGCAACAGTTTTGAAAGTTGTTAAAAAATGTTCCAGTTTCTTTTACGATTAGGAAAATGAACTCTTTCATGATATTTGTAGCAGTAGCAAATTTTGCTTGGAGTCAGTTTGCAATTAGAAATCTAGACGAGAATGAATGGACTCGGTTCAAATCCAAGCACAGTAAGAAATCAATTGGGAGCTATAAATAGTTATATAAACTGTTATTGGTGCCAATTTGATGTTTACTTATTAATTAATTTGGCTATTTTTATTATTGTGGAAGTCCTGAAAGCATCTACCAGTGTAGCTTGTAACTGCAGAACATTTATAAACCATCCATGAATGCATGTTTTGAGAAACGAGACTCTTCTTTCTTTGAAAAAATTCTTTGCTTTAGTTAGTACAAAAATAAAATCAATTTGGCGTCAATATTACAGGTCCAATGATTTATAGTTCTGATTGGCATTACACACATTTTCTTGTTCAAAAAAGATAAATCGTACATGAATTTGACGGAAGAGCGAGACAGAAGGAATAGTTACTTTGAAAACAAAATACTAACGGAAAGTCACAATAAGCTGTACGAAAGAGGATATTTTCCTTTTGGTTTGGGTCTCAATAAGTATGCTGATTTGGTGCGTGGACTAATTATATTTATACACCTTGGTTAATCATATGAAGAACCCTTGGAATTAAATTCTGCTTTATTTGACCCAAAAATCGTGAATTTTGAAACCAAAATTGAAAATTTCATGGAATTATGACTTCAGAAATCTTATTTATTGAGTTCCAAATCCAAACTTGATGGAATTTTGCTTTACAATAGTGTGATATTGCCAAAATCAAAATTTCCGGAATTTGGATGTCCTAGGTTTCAAGCACCGTTTCTGAATTAATCAGAAATTACGATTTTTGGATCAAATTGATTATATTTAAAATTGATCTAGATATTTTTTTTCTGCAGTCAATCTGGATTTATTTTTGGCAAGGGAAACTGGAACACTATTCAACCTTTTGTTTACTTTTTAGCCGTTTACAGAGTTTAACGTGCGGATGAATAATTTGAGACTGATGCCGAGAGTGGGAATGAACTTATCTTTATTAAGGGAATTAAATGAATTCAATGCACCAAATGAAATTGATTGGAGAACTAATAATGTCAGCATTATCACGCCAGTTAAGGATCAACGACAGTGTGGAAGCTGTTGGGCATTCAGTGCAGTAATTATGAATTTATATGATCACAGTTGAATCGGGGTTAGACTCGCGTCATATATTGAAAATCTCAAATGAATTCAAATGCCACCTTATCACTTTAAAACCGATGTCGCAGAATGGAAAAATACCCTGTAAAATCAGAAAAAAAAATCACTAAAACCGTGGTGAAATACCTCAATAAATAATTAAAATAAAATAATAAATAAAAATCATAGGTAGGTATAGACCTACCCATTGCAACATCCCTTTTAAATATACAGGATATAAAGGCTATCCTAACTTTGAGAAAATAATGGTAAAATGTCAGGATAATTTTTAAAAGCGTCTCAATATCTTAGCAACACTCTTAGCAAAAACGTGACGAGGAAGTCCCGAAATGAAAGATTTCTCGGTTTTAGACTGGGTCATTGGAGGGTCAGCATGCAATGAAAACTGGGAGGTTGGTTTCCCTGAGCGAACAGAATTTAATGGACTGCAGCCGAGACAAAATCAACCAGGGTTGTAACGGAGGAGTGCAGGACGAGGCTTTCCGCTACATCAAAATGAACAAGGGTATCGATACGGAGGAATCGTACCCTTACCAGGGACGGGTGTGTACTTACCATTTATGGGCATAGATTGTTTTTAGCTCAAAAATGCTAAAAAAAGCAAACTTTAACATTGGGTAGGATGGTTTGTCGTGCCGGTTCAACGCCACTAACGTGGGTGCAACGGACAATGGCTTCCAGGACATTCCTAGGGGTTCCGAGGAGGTCCTGAAAAAGGCCGTGGCCAAAGTGGGTCCGATTGCTGTGGGAATGGATGCCAGTGGGTTTCCATTTCAATTCTACAGACAAGGTAATGGTCTTGGCTGCACTGAAGTCAGAATAGCATCTAACTGGTTTATCAAAATAGGCAAAATGTAGGAAAATTTGCCAACATATTGTGATATTAGTTCGTGTGTATAGTTCGCCTTGTGAATAATTTCATGTATTATTATGTGGCAAAAATGCACCAGTCATAATTTAGTTGTAGTTGCAACAATTTTTGACAAATTTTAAGGCTAAAATTGTCATATGACAAAACAATAGAGATGAAAAAAGTCAAGTTGGATATTTGTATAAATTATTACTATATTTGATAGAAAAAAGGAATCTTTCACCAACTTTCCAGAAAGAATTTTCTAGAACCATGCACAGAAAGTGTCTAAAAATCCAAGGAAAACAACGTCAGTCCTAATTTGGCACTTTTGCTTTTATCCCAGGTATATACTACAATCCATTATGCAGTTCGACGAAGTTAAATCACGGAGTCCTCGTCGTCGGCTATGGGAGGGAAGGTGACTTGGACTACTGGATAGTGAAAAATAGGTGAGAAATGTCCCTCGTCCGTAACTTTTAACTCTTCCGTTTAACTATACTAACAAACCTCACTAACATCGCGTTGCAGTTACGGTGAATCCTGGGGAGACGAGGGCTACTTTAGGATAGTTCGCAATTTGGGAAACCACTGCGGAATCGCAACTCAGGCGAGCTTCCCTCTAGTGTAGAATCAGTCGGTCCGGTGCCGCCTCCTGAAATGACACAGTATATACGTTGACCATAATAATCAACATTACTTTTCGTACGACTGTGTCGTCATATTATATTTCTTTTAGTAATCTTACACGAGTGAGTGTGTCGGGTGCAAATAAATAATCAGATAGCTGTATCTTTATTACTGTTTATTGCAGGGTACTTTAACTATACATTAACTAATTGTTTTTAATCTTCTGTAACCATAAGTGTAGTGGTAGCCACGCATTTCTCCTTTGAAGATGAGGGTGAAATACGTTGAAATCGTTCCTTTCTAGCTGTTTTAAGTAAATGTGAATAGGCACCTGAAATGCAAAAGATAAAAAGTCTTGAATTTAACTCCCATCTTAGAAGAGGATGAAAGTATCCTTAAAATAGACATATTTAAAAAGTGATGTGAGAAAGTAAGTCACAACCACGCTTGGTTATCCAAATTGACAGCTTCAAAAACAACTACAAAAATCTTAAAAGTATTTGCAATCTACATCAATTTTTCCAAAATCTGTTCAAATAATTTAATGCAAAAAGTCAGGAAAAATGGTCAAACAAAAACCTGGAAGTTCAGGCGAGCTGAAAATTAAATTTCTGAGGGAATCCTGAATAATTGTCAAGAATAATTCTGTGAATAATAAGAAATTATTAGTAAAAATTCAGTCAACTGACATGGTAACCCTACATGTATTTATTTACTTCGGAGTGTTCCACGGCCTTTCTGCTGTCATTTTAACTGTTTCAATGCAAAATTTACCTTATGCACCATAAAAATGTGCAATGAATTCAGTTGAATTAGTAGCAGTTAAGCTATTGGAAAATGACCAAGTAACTTATACAGTCAGACAAATATTAGGTTTTTTTTAGAGTTACATTCATAACGACATAGTGGTTGTTTCGTACCAATGGTAGGAAAACGATAATCGAATCTTTGGGAACATTCTTCTTGAGTGATTCGGCCTTTTCCAAGTGCCGATGAGCTGCTGAAGATATCTCGCAGATAAGGTTTTTCACCGAAGCCTCCTTTGAGCCCCGTAACATGTCTTCTTGGGATAAATTATGCTGAAAATGCATATTTAATGTAAAAAAAAAGCACTGAATGGGAGAAAATGTCCATGCGAAACGACCCAATTTTTTACCTGCCTTTATCATGACATCGCTGGGAAGGTACACCCTACCATGCTTTGCATTGAAGGGAATTCCCCGAACGAGATTCACTATTCCCTGTGCTTTTCCAGCGTGGCTCGCTGCATGGTCGGCGTGGACATTTTTCAGACCTGAAATAATGAGTAACGGTTACACATTATATTAGGCGTATTTTGACGTTATTACCCTGTCATACGCTGTAGTTATCCAGTTTACAAGTAGTTCTTAACTCTATCATAGGATACAAGCAAAATGCTAAAACGCAAAGTTCTTCATTCGATGATTTTCCTGTACGAAGCATCCATAATTTCTGTTACCTCATTTGGTACACCACCTATTTAGGTAGATAACAGGTTGGTTACCCTTTTGGCTACCCGGCATCGTTATCCGAAACGATAAAACAGCTGGCGTCAACGGTAAAACGCTCAAGGTCCTAACTATGTATCCAAATGGTGACAGGGTAATAGCGCTAAAACACGCCTATTGCTAAAAAAAAAATATCCAAGCCCATACTCACCCATGCTCTCCAAAATGAGGTAATACGATGACGAAATGGCTTTCTCCGAGTACTCTTCCAGCTCGTTCATGTTGGCAAAAGGGTGATCCGATAGCTTGTCTTTCTAGTAGAATGGAAATCATTTGAGCCTATTTTATTATTTTTGATTTGAGAAAAATAAACGGTGACAATATATTTATATTACCCTGCTAGCAATCATCCGCTGAAACCAGTGTTTTGATAACCGTTTGGTATGCAGCACCTCAAATCAAAAATATTTCTTATTAAAGGACAAATTCACTACAAGAATAAAACATGCCCATAAAACATGGGCAGTGCCTTATTGCCTGATCTTATGAATACCTGAATTGTAAAATCTCAGAAATTTCTAGAGCCATCTGTTAGTAATGGGAGAAAGGCTCACCATTGGATTCTTTCAATTGTGGCACCAATCACCTTATATGCAATGATACATAAAAAAAATAATTTTCCAATAAAAAAGGTATTTTTAAAAGTAATTTTAACATGGCGGAATTTATCTGAGATTTTTAGCAGTGTGTACGAGCTAGCCTACAACAATTTCATTTCTCACATACACACTTATTACAAAGTGGGACTTTCCCTTTAATTTAAATCTTGTAAGTTATTGTACCCATAATGAAAGGTATTTTTTCTTTTTCTTTTGGGGGGCTTTATCACTGCTGTAGGGCAGTATCCAATTTGTTGGCAAAATTTACACGACTTCCCCAAATCAGTTTTCATTTCCACGATGCAGAAGTTTCTGTAATTCAATTATTGGTATGCAAGATTT
This sequence comes from Proteroiulus fuscus, assembly GCA_034700285.1. NCBI lineage: Eukaryota > Metazoa > Arthropoda > Diplopoda > Julida > Blaniulidae > Proteroiulus > Proteroiulus fuscus. The sequence continues at coordinate 13,598 of JAQIXP010000074.1, read as the reverse complement.
ATAGGTTTACCTTGGCCAGTTCCACAGCGACAGGCTGATGAGGAGGGTCACCCTTAGTGCAAAATAATGTTTTTCTATTAATTCAGGATATATAAGTATTGGTATAACTAATTTTATTAAAATACTAACAGAAAAAATCTTGTCTATAGCATCTTTCCAAAATTGCATCCTCATTTCACCTATTTTCTTATCGTGCACCATATCCCTTATCTAATAATATACAAATATAGCTTTAATTGAGATTACAATTATGTAATTTGTTTGGGTTCATTGCTATAATAGTACTTGAGCGATTTCTACGTTGAAAGCCCGCACGGCAAATGCCGCAGCTCGGAATTCCCTGGGTAACAAAAGTGTGCTGAGGAAATTTTCGTAGTCGTACCGTCTAGAAAATATGAGAATTATTTATAAAACAATTAAAATAACTTGGACAACTAAAATTAAAAAAAAATAAATTAAGCAAGCACACGTGCCGCCTTCACAGGATTACCACTGACTGCCAGTCATGGAAATGTAGCTTTTTTAAAGTTTGTCAGTCAACAAACCATCCATTTTAAATTTAAAAATTGATAATAAATAATCTCCCCCTACATATTGGTCTAATATTCATTCTAGTGTTTTGTAAATCTAAAAATGTCTAACAGGCGTGCTTTGTTTATTTAAAATAAAAAACAACTACTTTTTACATGAAAACTTTTTTATATTTTTAATCAGGCAAAGTCAGTGTAAACATTTTTGTAATAATTCGTTGAAACCAAAACAAACGCACGTGTACTAGTATCTCACCTGACAGAATCCAAGCAATATTCCTGCGAATTTTGTTTTATCGTAGACGAATTTCGTACACAATTGCAGTTAGTTGCATCCCTAGGGTATTCCACGCCATTGCAGTTGCCTAGTTTTGTTTGTAATAAGGGATTTCTGTCTGTAAAATGTTTTCCAAACGCAAATTCGGAAAAGATTCTAATACTGGGAAGCGCCATTTTTAAAATATGGCCACTGTCAAATGCGCATGCGCAGGTATGTTGAGTTTTGAACGACTTAGTTGTTATAATTATTTGTTTTAATTAATCTATGTTAAGCTTGACAGGTGTCAGCGAATATATTTTGGTAATCAAACTAGTTTGTGCTTTTTCCTATTTAGACAAGCTAAAATGCCTCATATTAGAGAACTCATGTTGGACAGGCCTGTGTTTTTTTAGTAGGCCATGATTTTCGCGCCAAAATTTTCAGTCAAAAGTGGTGAATAATTTCTGCCCCATTTGCTTTATCTGCCAATGGCAGGCAGAAGTAAGCGTAAACGTCCAAGTAGGGACGATTTAAGCGATACTGATAGGTAAGCGTTTCATTTCACCCATCACTTTATAACATATATTTGATCAAGATCAAGATGTGACATATTCCATCCCAGTGAAATCACTATTCCTGCATGATCATTCTGTTCATTTTCACAGCCCTAATTAAAAGCTGAATTGATCTGTCATCTTCTAACACTGCACTTGAGAATGGCTGAACATTTTAAAAATATCCCTAAAATCTGGCAGATCAATATTCAGCCTAACTTGGAACGAATGTGTGCATGTAATTGTAGCATGTTTTATGATATACTTGTGGCTGTTCACGTTCATGTCCTGTCCTCTCTGGAAACAAATTCTTCTAAACAAAACAAAATATCGTTTTTTATTTTTTAAAGTGACACAAGCTCTTTCGAGCCATTCCGAATGCCTCGGAAGAAAACAAAAATGAGAAAGCCGACCAAAGCACGGCCGGCTAAAAAGATGCAAGTGGCGACAGAAAGAGGATTTGTATTTAACTCTCCTGAAGTCAGAGAAGAGTGAGTTTTAAATCCTGGCCTCTGCAAGCTATATACATTTGATGCTCAGGCGTCACATAAGGATAGGGACTGGTGAAATATTTTTTGTTTATGCTTGCAGGAATGTCGAAGAAGAGAGCGACCAATATGAGATATTTGTAACTCCTCCTAGAGTGTCGAAAACTCCGATTGAGAAGGAACGCAAGACAAGAAAGAAATGGGTGCCAAAGCCCAAATGCCGTGTTAGGACGCCGATTCCATCATCTTCCGAAGATGAGCCCTGTTCACCGGTTCGGTTCAAGTACATTGACATTGCCGAAACAGAAAGAAGAAATAGGACCAACTATCACAGATTTATTTATACGGAATATCGTAAGACAAAAGAGGAGGACTACGAAAGAGCGAAAAAGTATGTGTTGAGTGTTTTAAAGACAGTTGCGCAACCCAAAGTGGACACCACCAGTTTTGCCGATGCAATGTCCATCGAGGAGCCCTCGCTGCTCGAAGCCACGAAGACGGATGCTTCAAAGGAAATGGCGATACAGCGAGATTCTGAAGAGAGCCTGACTTTGGATTCGGACGAGTTAGAATTCATCGACACTATAGACCGGAGCAGAACTAGAGCAGACTTGTGTCCAGAAACGACGGCTGTTTGCTTTGCCAAGGGCTTGTGCTATGGAGTCCAGACTAGCACGCCTGAGAACAGTCCAGATTCGCCAGTGAAAAGATCGCGAAGGGGGGATGGTTCGTTTACCACGGCAACCACTCACTTTGCCAAGCGCGTAAGCCGCGGAGTTGAGACCAGCACGCCAGATGAGAGAAGACCGGATCTGCCAGCGGCTAGAAAGCAGATTACTGTGCCCAATCCCAGACGGCGTTCGTGGCAGCTGCCCTTCTTGCCGGAATCCAAAAGGCTTTTGGCAAAGGTTTCAGCCGGGAGGCTTAGCACTGTCACTGAGAAGTCCACTCAAGATATAACATCTAGAACACTCGATGCCATTCCAGAGGAGAGAGAATCGCTATCCTTCGGGATCACATCTGACCAGCAAACAAAACCAAGCACATCCACCAAAGCCAGCACCTCCTCCGGGGAGCTTAGAATCGTACCTGATAGGCATTTTGAATGGAATTTGGGTTTTCCGTGACTTGAAAATTGAATACCTGTAGTTCTTTTTCTTTCAAATTTCGTTCTAATTCTGTTTTATCTACGGAGCCTTTGAGGGAGTACTGAACTAGTAGAATCATTGTCTCGTGACTGTATTATCAAGGTCAAATTTGAAATGTCCTCTCTAGGGCTCCGTACGTTTTAAGGTGTGTTAAGGTGTGTGGTCAGCTTGTTTTTGGTAATTTCCTAAATTGAAGTTCATTTTAATTAGTTGATTAAGTTTTATTAAGTGTTGTGGTATTGTAAGAGAAGGATCTACTTTTGAAAATGGACGGTATGATATTCTGTTTAATTTTGTTGTTCGTAGTTATTTTTGAGTTTAATGTTTTTAAGTTTGTGTGCACTATAAGGAATTAGACCTCAGTATAAACTTGTTCAGGTACCAGGGTAGCCTACCGTATCCAAAATCCCATTAGAAATGAAATAAAAATGTATCTTTAAGTGCAAGTTAATTTCATTATCTGTCAGAAACCCCAAACCGAAATTTCAAGGGAATAAAACCATAGCTCCAGAATGTTTTTTTATAGTTCAAAACTGGTATAAGCTAGCTATGTTTTGAGGATTCTCCCTGGTTTAACTGTAAACAAAAACATGTTATTATGATGATGATAGGTTTTAGTAAAATTGGTCCAATACTGTATGAATTGGTATTTTGGTATATTGGCCAGAATATATTGTCCAAAACCAAGCAGTATGAACCAATACAAAAAATGATATTGGGTTTTTGGATAGGGAAATGTATATAAGAGAATAAGCTTTTATCTTAAACTGAGGATTGCTTGACTGGTCCTTTTTCTAAGATTGTCAGTTGGTCAATCGGTACTATCCAACATAACATCCCCACGGAGCTACGGTGGCCCTTACGCACGGTTGCCTTCGGCAACCGGGCTAGCGAAGCGCTATGCGCTTCGAACCAACTATACATCTCTTTTCCCCCAAAACATGGGGGCCACCGTAATGTTGTAGTCAAACGTTCCGTGGTGGATGGAACGTTGGATAGCGCCGGTCAATTTTTCATGCTATCATCTATCAGTATAGTTTTATATACTTCTTGTACAGCCTACATTATTTTACCTGCTTCTCCATGTATTCATACTTTCCTAATTTGCCCATCAAATTCAAATATCCAGAGGCAAAAACGATACTGTTACGTTGAGGCCTGAAGGTTTATAAAGCCATGTATAATTTGAATGCTGTATGGCAGCTAAAATTTTGCTTAATTTTACGGCAAGCCAAATTTTGCTTTTGATTGTCGGGCATTGATTGGCAAATAATTTAATAGGCCTGGTTGTTTTCCCTTTGATGAGTACATTTAAATATGCAGGTTTAAATAATTTAGTAAAATGTAGTTTGTTTTAATTTCAGATGCACTGTTTCAATTGAGGGTAAGACATTTAATTTTTATTATTACTCAGTCTTATACTTGCTAATCGTTGCCTTTTATGTCATAGTTTTGTGCGAAACAATTGGAAAGATTATCCAAGAAGGCCGAAAAAGATCAAGCGGTGCAGCAGTCGAAAGTAAAAAAGGTATATTGCAAAAGCCAATTCCTGAAGCTAAAACTGCTTTAAAAACTTGGGATTTCTAATTAAATTCATTTTTTTTCCCCTTGAAGGCTATACAACAAGGGAATATCGAAGGTGCAAGGATATACGCTGAAAATTCAATTAGAAAGAAGAATGAAAGCCTCGGCTATCTACGAATGGCTTCAAAAGTTGATGCCGTTTCATCCAAGGTTCAAACGGCTGTCACGATGAAAGGGGTTAGACCAGCTTTCACTACTTTTATGCTATGTATTACTCGGCAAATTTGAAAACTGAGATGTCTTTTTATAGAATTCATTCATTAGCATTTAAGTATACCAATATAATATGTAAACTTTTTTCATTTTTAAGGTTACAAAAAGTATGGGCAGTGTAGTGAAAGCTCTCGACAAAGCCCTGAAATCGATGGATTTGGAAAAGGTAGAATGCAAATTTGCTAGGAAGAGCTTAACAATTTTAATTAAATATCTTACAATTTTAGATTTCTGCAGTTATGGAGAAATTTGAAAGTCAGTTTGAAGATTTGGATGTTAGGACGTCTGTGAGTACAGCGTAAACTTGTCTGCAAGTACAAATTTTGTGCAACTATTAATCGGGGTTCGTGCTTGTAGGTCGTCGAAGATGCAATGGGAACGGCCACCACGCTCACGACTCCACAGGATCAAGTCGACCTTCTCATTCAGAAGGTGGCCGAGGAAAATGGTTTGGAAATAATGGACCAGTTGGCCGAGGCGAGCCCAACCTCGGCTAAAATTGGTGCCGCTTCAGAGAGAGGCACCGGGGAAGAAGAACAGCTACAAAGAAGGTCGGTAAAGTCTTTCCTTTATGCATAATTTTGTAGTGGATTCTGGGACTGAATTTGGATGATTTTTTTTCAGATTGGCGGCATTGAGACATTAAGAAAAACCTGCAATGAACAAATAAGGTAAGCTGATTTTTGGCAAAAACGTGTAGCATTTAGTAGCTAAAATCATATTTACACTCGAGTCTATTGCTTGGGTCACTGTTGTATTTTTTTTCAATTTTCTGGAAAAAACTGAAAAATCTTTTTTTAAAGATTTTCTAATATTATAAGCGATTTGGTATTATTTGTCGTTTTTTTCGTCATTTTATTTCCTCTGTGCAACGAATTTAGTAAATTTGATTTCATTACTGATTTATTATCAAGTAAACTATGTTTGCGTAATGCAGTAGAATTTAGGAAAAATCTCTTAATAAAAGTAGTAATGTTTGAAAAGTAATTAAAAATCCTTTTTATTTGGGAAAAATTTTTTTTTTGGTTTTTTAATTCTGGGTTAGAATATTAGGAAAGTGGCAGTGTTTTCACAAATAATCACTCGAGCTCTAAAAAGCTCTTTTATAATTTTACCCAATTGTTCTATTCAGCTTTGTAATTGTTTTAAATTTTTCATCGTTTAGACATAGTATATATTTATCAGAGGATATCGCAGTATGTGGACATCCACTAGAGCCTGTGCCTTGCTTTTGACCATCCTGACGTGACACTGGAATTGATTTAAGTGATTTTTTTAATTACTATCCAAACTTCTATTTTTCGATATTTCGTGTCTTCTGCACAAATTTTTTTGTTAGTTGTTAGTATCTTAATTCAGTTCTTTATTTATCTGAGACAATGCAAAAATAGATTTGTGTTCTTAAGCATCTCACTTTCAGTATGATGCATTAAATTGCATAACACCGGAGAGCTTCACAAAATGTAACTGAAAACTTAAGAAATAATTGGCTATTACGACTTCTAGAAATTGTTTGCTCATTTCATGCCAAACACAAATTTATAAAGAAATATTTTGGCCAATTTCACTTAAATTATTCTCCTAATGTGGCTTTTTCTTTTAAAATTCAAGACTTAATGGAGTAAATAGACAATGTTAGTGATTTTGAGGGCACTTAAGGTTTTCTGAAAACTAGCAAAAGACCGGCGTAAATATCACGCTACTTGTGATGGCCAGTAGTGGGATATTTATGCCGTTCTTTCGCTCGTTTCCGTTTAGATTTTGGGTAAATTATAAATCGTGTTTAAACACAGAGCAGTCTGCTGCTGATGAATAATGAAATTTGCTTTAAATTTACGATATATTTGTTCGATGTTGTTTCAATCATATGCCAATATGTGCAGAATATTTTTCACAAGTTGTACAATAATTTTGTTTTTAATTAAAATTATCCTGATTCCTTAATTTCAAAGCATATGCTGCCATTGAATTTTATGTCCCTAAACTAGTTGGCTGTACTATTAGGTTATAAGCATTTTCATGCGTCAAATAACAATATTGTTAAAGGTCGAGATCACATTAAAAAGCTTTTCCCCAATGGATAATTTAGTGAGAAAAAATGCAATCCCCAAAATTTCATAACTTATGTTCTGTCCAGTAATTTAATAAAATTACGTCATTCTTTTGTTGCTCAGTTAAAATTTTTTTAGACTTTTAAATTTTTTTGTTAAATAACTAAACAGAACATGGTTGTGGATATTTGGAAAATGAATTTTTATGATTTTTGCATGTTGATATTCCCTTATTTTTGCATAGTAAAGTCTGACAAATTCCAAAACAATAATATTGTTATTTCGTATCCTTAAAACAATATATTTTTAAAAACATTTACCGATTTGCTGTTACCGAAGAAGTTCCCGTACTTTAATTTTCGCTTGGAACGCAATGATTTTCTGACATGGAACTTCTTTCACTGAGCTAACTAAATTTTTGTATTTGAATTTATCAAATGGTGTGTACCCTATAATTGCATGTCGCGCCCTCTTCCCCAAGGACTGCCACCTTGACGTGGTGGGGAAGCTTGCGTGCCTTCGAGCCTGCATCAGTTTATGCGAAAAAATTCAAAATTTTGCGACAAAAGATCTTGCACATATTTTTTGCGAAATTTAATAAAAAATGTGTGTTGATATTCTTTGGGATTGCGGGCTCGGAGGCCAGACGAAGAGCAGTCCATCCTTTGGCAAAAAAAATATGTTTCAGGACAAAATTAATTCTCAAGTTTGCAATTTTCTAGCTTTACATGGTTATCGTTTACCATGGATAAACAATAACCGATTCTTCGCTGTCTGATAGAAAGCATTGGAAAAAAACTATCAAAATTCTTTTCAAAAAACAATCGTAATTCATGCTTTAGCAATTTTTTTTACAGAGGACAGATAACGCGATCGGTGTCCTGGTGGCTGCTTAGGTAAGCATAATTTGTTGTTTTTGGACAGTTAGTTCTAAGAAAGTGCCATGGACTTACTTAGACCTAACTTGCCTGTGCTTTTTTTGGAAAGATAAAAAAAACATTGTTCGAGAATTTTTCTTCAAGAGTAATGTTTGTTTTATCTTCGATTACTTACTGCTTATGTGTTCCGATATGTTCCATACTGCGAGGAATCTAAAGATTTTACGTGTTTCAGGTGCGGCCAGTTCTACTCTCCTACTCGTAACCGTAAGTGCAAGTTCATGTGTCACATATATATTGTAAAATTTTACCAAACGTGAGCCTATGTGTAAATATAAATCTGCAAAAAATAATTTAGAATGATTGAAGAAAAATATTGAGAATTTACAATTCTTTATTTGACACAAAAATATTGCCGTTTTGACTAAAAAAACTTTAAATATCCCGATTTTTGTAACCAAACTATCACAAGGCTTGAATTTAAGGAAATTTCCTGATTCTTGAAACCGAAATATTGAAATTTTAAACCAAAATATCGCAAGGCTTGAATTTAAGGAAAACATCCTGATTCTTGAAACCGAAATATGGGAATTTTTAAACCAAAATATCGCAAGTTTTGGTTACTAAAATATTGCTAGTTTTAAAACCAAAATATGGTGATTTTGGAAACCGAATTACCACGATTTTTGAAACCATAATCGACATTTTCGTGAAATTATGATATTTTAGAAAGGATTTTTTGATATTTTTGGTCTTGGAATCGGGGGGATGGGGGGGGGTTTCAAGCGAAATATCACGATTTTTGAGTTAAATAATCTTGCGATGAAAAAAAAATGTAGATATTGAAAAGTTGATTTCTGTATTGGCAACTGCTAGTTTTTTTGAATGTAACGATTTTTTTTACTTTGTTTTTAGATTGGTCCCGTGTTCAACTTACGTGCTTCCCACCGTTTTACGATTTTTGTGAATGGACTTCATTATGATTCGTATTCCACTTGCTTGATCCTCGATGAAGGTAGGACCACCTTTCTATTGTTTCTGTTTAATTTGGGAGGGAATGCATGTCGACAGTTTATGAAAACTTGTTCGAATAGTTTATTTCGGTAAATTACAATCTCGGTTAAGATTTAAGCAGTTTGAAAACAAATACACACAACACACAAACACGCGCACAAAATTAAACGCTATTCGGTTAATAATGATGATATAATTTTTTGCAATTCTGCTCAAATACTATCTTTAAATTTCTCGTTTAAAAAAGTATGTCGTCGATTCCGACATCGCTAACCTTTTTTATTTTTACATTAAACAGCCGCCATTATCAAATAATTTTAAAAAAGTACATTTTCTAAATAGATAGATATGTTCGTTAAAAAGCGTACATGTCGGAGAGTTATTGCAGATTTACGAGGATGTCGCCATTGCTGCTCGTCGCATCGAACAGGGCGAGCGGCAGTGGCGCTTCTCCCTGTTTAAAGCTCAGGTATTTAGTCATGGGAAATAAAAATAGCTCGCAAAATCCGATTGATTTTGCATCCAATCTAACTCACTACTCAAAGTCAATTTAAGGCAGAATAGACGAAAAAATTGTTTTCACTTAACTGTCACTTAATGCAATAAGACTGTTACTTCCAGTCATTTGGGGATTCAACAAATGGCAGAGGTTATTTTTTTGTTGTTGCGTAAAACACGATTCCAACTGATGAGTTTTGAGTGAGTAGGATGTTTGTCATGAGCTACGAAAATGTACAAATTAACGATGATAATGATAATGGAAGCGCCTTTAAAAAAGTGTAAAATCATGAATCGAATGTGAAAATGCCTGAAACGAGATCTATAAAAATGCAACAAAATACGATGAAAATGCATTTGAAAATGCTGAGAATCGTGTGTTACGCTTTTGTTACCGGGTTTCTCCCCCATTTTTTGAATTGATGTAATAAGACTAGCTAGCGGGTGTTTCTTACGGCTAAGTGAGAGCGCCTGTTTTGTTACCCGTAGTAATGGTCAACATATTGGTAGTGGCCAAGATTTACTTGGATTATAGTGGATTTAATTAGATTTTTATGGAATATTGTGGATTTAATTAGGTATTTAGGGATTATTGTAATTTGATCAGATTTTCTCGGACTGAAAAGGATTATTATGGAATATAATGGATTTAATTAGGTATTTAGGGATTATCGTAATTTGATCAGATTTTATCGGACTGAAAAGGATTTTTCAGATTTTGTAGGATTCGTAAAGGACTTATCAGAATTTGTTGGATTATGGTGTTTGTAATTAGAATTGTATGGATTTGTCAGATTTTGCAGGACTTGTTAGGGTTTTATCAAATTGTGTTGGACTATAAGGGATTTTATCAGATTTCTATGGATTTTATCAGATTTCTATGGATTTTATCAGATTTCTATGGATTTTATCAGATTTCTATGGATTTGTCAGATTTACATGGCTCGTTAGGGATTTATCAAATTTTGTTGGACTATCATGGAGTAGATCTATCAGATTTTGTTGGATTATAGTGGATTTAAGTATATTTTAATTCAGTATATAGTAGATTTATGAGATCTTGCTAGAGTGTGGCCGCTTTCATCAGATTTTGTCAGATTTCGTCAACAATGCTGGATTAAAAGAAATTTGGTCGAGTATATTTGGAATATAGAGGAATTAGTTAGGTTTTTATGGATTATAGTAGATTTAGCTGATTTGGTAGGATTTATCAGAATTTTGTGGATGATATCTTGTGATTTTGTGGGAATATAGGTGACTTTTTTCAGATATTTTGGGATAATAGTGAATTGGATCATATTTTATGGATTCCTTAGATTAGGCAAATTTAGCTAGCATAATCCTTTCTTGCGTCAGTTGAGTGCATGACTCGATATCTCGCTAGATAACATTTACGAATTCAAAAGTCTTATCGCATCGTGAGTTTTACAGTCAAGTGAAAATCTCGATTTTCAAATAAAATTAGTTTTTCTCTCGCTCTCTCTCATCTATCTGATTATGTCTCGTAAAATACAGCTTTTATAAGAATAATACGGATAATAGGCACTCGAGTGATGTTAGCACGTCTAAAAGAGGCGAATGCGGCCGGTCCAGTCTGCACGGAGCGGCTCAAAAATATATTCATATAAAATCCTTTTAAACACATATATATATATTTTTTAAAAATATTTTTTGTCTATATTAATTCTGTAATATATTTGCTTTAATTCAAACTCTTTCTCTTTCCTCGTACTAGCCGCTTCGTGCAACCACTGGCTCGGCCCCCTTCGATCCAAACGGTGATTCATTTTCTTTTAAAAAATCTTAAGTTTTTTCAAAAATAATAAGAACATTTTAAGTTTAAATGGACGTTGTCCTGTCGGCCACTACTTCTTTGTCGTTGAGATCTTTGCGGTTGATGGCCAGAAGGGGTACGTCCGTGTTGACCTGAGGCGGTGGGGCCTGGAAGACGAAGTGGTAAAGGACTCCTGCCGCAATTCCGCCCAGGCAAGGGCCTAGCCAATAGACCTATATGTAAACAGAGGGCAAAGGTTTTAAGGAATAGGGAATGACAGTGGTAGGGGCCCAGACTAATGCAAGATGCGAGCAAAAGTTTCTGCAATATTTTTACATTTTTTCTGAAAAAAATTACTGTATTTTGATAGAAAAATCCCAGTAATATTCCAAAATTTTGGGTAAGAATGTACGGTACATAGGATTGCGAACATCTGAGTATTTCAGGTGAATTCGAGTAATTTGGGGGCAATAGTCTTACCCAGTGGTTGTCCCAGATGCCCATGATAACTGCCGGTCCTATACTACGAGCCGGGTTCATACTGGGTCCCGTGTATTTCGCCTGAAAATAAAAAAGACGGAAATTTAAATTATTTTCAATGCTAAATATCAGTTGAAAATTCGTCAAGTTTTTCAACGTTGAGCTGGTTTATAGTTTTGAGCTCATTCCCAATTGCTGTAATTTGTGAGCAAAGTTAAAGGGCAGCGTGACTACTGCGGTTACATGTCTTTTACGGTGCCGTAAACTGGTATTTTGGTAGCCAATTCTTAAGCCTGTATTTTAATTAAACGAGAAGTGACAACTCGGTTAATCCCTCGTCGAGGTTAATTTTGAAGTACTCTCGGAGTTGAAAAAACTCTAAAATGTAATTATATAAAGTTGTCATTATGAAGTGAGAGGCCTAAGTACGTATATGTGGAAGCCCCTACGTGACGTTGATCTTTTGGCTCTTTACTTTTAATGTTGCTTTTGGGAATCATCATAATAATAACGGCTGTCGTTTAATTCAATGGTTTCGGAAACGCTTCAGTTTGCTCTTTCGTAGACAACACTCTAGAGTGAGGCAAAAAAAAATTTATCTTTCCTAGAGAATTTAATTTTTAATATAAAAAAAATGAAATGAATTAAAATATGGTCTCAATTTATAAGCTGATGCCTTTCATCACTTTTGTCCAGTAGAGGGCACTACACGCTGTCGGTAAAATGGCGCCTATAACTTGGGCTTTGCATTTTCAACCAAATCCGTGTATTTGGGACATTTAATTTATTGATCGGTGGGCTCAAATCAAATTTCAATTTTCATGAATTATATAAGTTATCATGCTCTTCCTCCTACAAGCACCTTCTTTCAAAGTGGGACTTTCCCTCTAATTTATGAAAACTAACGAGGATTGCTGCAAATTATAATAACAAATTTTATCGGCTCTAATTAAATCATAATTTTGAGGTTTAATAGCATGCAATATGCTATGTAACTTCGCTAGATGATGTCATAAGCTGTAGGATATTTTGTTTCCATTCTAGGAAGTAATGCAAAGTAGTTAGTGAGTGTGTAACATATTATTAATTCAAATTTTTGAAAATAATTATAGTGCGTAAGTCATGTAAAACCTCGTTTTTATTTTTCCAAAATATCACTTTTTCCTGAAGGGTTTCTCGTGGGAAGGTTGGCCAACATTCAACTTTTTTACGCATTTATTTAGTAATTATTTACATGGGCGAATATGTCATGCTACACATACATGACGTAATGGGGCAAATGGCGCTTATTTATGCCGGGCGAACACCCACGATTTGTAGAAAAGTTTTGATTTACTGATTGGGAGGCAAGTGCAATAAATTCTGGTGAATATTTTTTGGTCTTTTTGATTGGGGCGTAAATTGTTAAACTCAAAATAATTTATTGCAGGGTGGATTGATTTTAATAGGACTATTTAAATAATTATTTGCAAAAAGGTTGCAGAATTGCAGTTGAATAATACGCATATCCTCGTGTTTGACAAGAGCCGATGCCTTTTATCCAGTAGAGGGCGCTACATACTGTCAGTAAAATGGCGCCTACTTGAGCTTTGCATTTTCAACCAAATCCATGTATTCGGGACATTTTTTTTAATGATTGGTGGGCTCAAATCAATTTGCAATTTCCATGAGTTTTATAATTTTTCACGCTGTTCCTCCTACAACCGACTTTTTTCAAAGTGGGACTTTCCCTTTAAAGTTTATGTGATGCAAGCTTACCATGGTTAAAATAATTAAGGATAGAAGACATCGATTTAAGGGAAAATATTGGCATTAATTCTTATCAACAAAATGCCACCAAGTGTACGATTTACTAAAAAATCTCAGAAAATTTCCGCTATGTTAAAAATCAACATTGTAAAAACTCATCGGTAACCTTTAAAATTCGATAAATAAATATAGAATGCACGTAATAACAAAATCTAACTTACGCATTTTGTGGTAAATTAAATAAGCTTTCCAAAAAATCAAACTCCGTCGTCATCCGCCCGGCCGATATCGCGATCCGTTAAATTTTGGGAAAAATTTCACGTCTACGTAAAATAGCATGGGAAAACGGAACGGTCGACTTTGAAAATCGATAACTAC
>JAQIXP010000073.1:0-39301 GCA_034700285.1 Proteroiulus fuscus | reverse complement strand
AAAAGTAAATAAGATGCAAACTGATATATTGGATAATGTTTTGAGATGCATTCAACAGCTGCTAATATGAAAATAGCAGAACCGGTAATAATAATGCTTTTAGTTTGCTGGTCTGCTCAGCTATTTTATAGATTAACATGCACTAGCAGCTTTTGTAATGTTTTCAATTTTTAAACAATATAGATAGTAAAGTGAATGGCTAACACATTGCAAATTGGGAATGTGAAATATGACAATGATTGACTATTTTACTTCAGGATTACATTGACCATTCATTTGTAAAAAATGATTGATTTGGATGCTATGATAATAAGGGCTTTGCTGCAAGAAAAGCACAAAAAGAGTGTCTGTAACAAAATTATACTGTGACAGTATGTGCACAAATTTTGAGTTTAGATTTTCTCAATGCAATTTCAAGCTCCTATAGTACACCAGGGTGACCACTTTTTTTTAGAAATGTTTAATTTATTAAATGTCCAGGTTACATTATTAATTTTTCTAAATTTTTTTTGATGAATGATTCTGTTATGGTATGAAAGCTAATAGTCTAAATTTATAACAATTTTATTACTAGAATCATTAAATCTGTTCAAAGTAAAAATCTTTGTTCTTAAATTCTTCAGTACATCCTCGTTTATAAATTGTGCTTTCCTAAGATCACATAATTTTTGTCTTACCTTTTTAGCCATTTTTTATTTTAATGCACTCATGAGGAAAATTCCAGCCAATCCATTACAAATTCTCAAGATTTTCCTGAAAATCAATTACAATTTCCGGATATTTCTTGGTTTTCTAGGTAGTGAGATATCCCTTCATTTACTTGGAAATCAGATCATGTTATAACCAGGGCCAAACACAGGGGGGGGGGAGGCAAGGGGGCCCGGGCTTGCCCCATTCCAAAATTTTTCAACTGATATTATATATACTAGCAAAATAGACAATTTTGGTGATTTTTAGCCTATTTTTATCTATTTTTTAGCAAATAAGTTGCATGTAATGCCATAATGTCAATTTTGGAATTATTACAGAAACCTTTTAATTTTTGCATTTGGCCAAGTAATAAAAAAAAAAATTTGGATAATCCCCCTTTAAAAAATGGATTTCTGATTGCAGGAAGGGGGTGGGCACCAAACTGAAGCTTTGCACTGGACTAAAAAATGCCTAGTGTTGGCGCTGATGTCAGCTTTCATCAATGTACATCAAAGTTGAATTAAATTTTTGCACATTGGAATCGTTGGCTGTTGCATTAAACCAGACCACTGCCTTTCTATCTGCTTGTGGAATCAAGTCTACCAGAGAAAGTCATCAAGTTTTGGCAAGGCAGTCCCCTGTCTGGATATACACATGAAAATGACAGCACAAGTTTAGGTCAAAGGCTCAATAGTCTATTAAAGTTTTTATGTGATAAGGTAAAAGGAGCTGAAACACTCGAATTTGTACGTGACAAGTTTAAGAAAAGTTTTGGACGACAAAAAGAAGTCAAACCAGTGTCCCGAAAACTAAGTATACCATCCCCACTTCAGTAAGTCTTTTCTCGGAGTACACAAATATGGGCATATTTTGAAAAAGGCCTCCCGAAAGTTCAAATTGCTGACATGACGATGGAAGAGGGGAATGAAAAGATAAAAGCAAGAATGTTAGTTTCTTTTGCCACAAGGCTGGACATGGTGCTTAAAAGGGCAAGTTGTTTGCAGAAAGAAGTGTACCATGCAGATGTGTCTTGGTCTACACAAGAAAGAAGAAAAACCAGAGGCAGCCAGAACCACCAAATCTAACCTAAACTGCACCAACAAAGTTATGCTGCAAACTGTGGACATGACTCAGAAATAATATCCATCAGAAGATGGTGCGAGTTTTACTAAATCCAGGTGCTTAAAATCCTATATAAAAAGGAGTACCATAGAGGAGCTTTTATTACGACCCACAGGAGAAGTTTAAGGGTGGGGTTCACCCATGTTAAGTGTCCATAGGGATGTGTATTCCTGTCTCATTTTTTAACCACTGGTACCAGAAATAAAAATAAAATACCAACATGTAGACAAAAATATTAGCTAGGAATCCCGCTCTTCATTTTTGAAATAAATATTAAAAAAATTAACAAAATAAATTAATTTAAAAACTCGAAAATCAACCAACTCTCAGAAAATAATTTATTATAAAATTTGTATTTCGTAATGGGACAGTGTGGTTCCTAGCTATTGAATTAAGCTATATTATAGTATTTTTTGCTAAGCTGTAAGATGGATATTTATTTTACAAAAGAGGAAAGCATATCGGCAGTTTAGAATTTTAGAAAAAACTTCAAAATTGCCTCCATGCACTAGCCCCACTCGCTAAAATTATGGCACGCTATACGGCATTCTACTTTCGTCTGGCGTGAAGGACACGTTGCCATGGCAACACTAACAACGAGGGGAGAAACGGTGGCCATTTTGTCTTTCCAATTACAAAATTTCACCAATGTCTGGCTTGAAGGGTGACGCTAAAAGAGGGAAAACAGCGGTTGATTTCAAACTAAACAATTTACTATTGAGCCTACTTGTACTTGTGTAACTGACAAAAATTGAAAATGTATTACATAAAATTGAAAGAGCAAAGTATAAGCCATTTTTCCAGATGGGGGGGGGAGGGGAGCAGCATGTATTTACTCTAATTTCTCTTAGTCCGTTTAGTAAATCCATGAAGAATTTGCATTGGATAACAAGTAGCCAATTCTCTGTTACAAGGTACACAATTCATTCTTCTCACTCTTAATTATTTCATTACGAGAAAAGTATTGGATGGATTGTTTTGAAACTTTGCATATGCATTGCAAGTGCAAACCTTGCAAAATGCATTGACTTACATGTAAGCAATGCCTTTTTGGAAACCGAATATAAATTTTGAAAATATATAGCACAGAATTCGAAAAAAGGCATATTTCGTAAAATCGCATATTTCGTAAAAACGCATATTTCGTAAAAACGCATATTTCGTAAAAAATGCAGATTTTGCAAAAATACAGATTTAGCAAAAATCCACATTTTGCAAAAACTAAGTATAACTGCAGATGAGCTAAATTAGAGGACTGTATTTGTTTTCACTTTCAAAGCCGGATTCCAAACTCTAAAAATTCGAATTCAATAGGCCTAAATTCAGACAGTTTTGTTGGATACAAATCGTTTACTTTCATCTTTTCTTTTGCAAAACACTCGCGTAAATTCTAATAGCTAAAACCACTTTTACTGGTAAATATACAATTAAATCACGTAACTGTTGCCCAAAATAAAATCCAACAGTTTTATAAATTCAAATTGGCAACCAACTCTGATCAAACCCGAACCGAACTCTGACTGAAAAACCTTCCATCATTTTTGAACATCAAACATGCACACGCCTAAACCCAATCATGCATTTCAAAACTAGCGCGCATGCCAACCCATTCAGGGTCAACCGATGACTCGCTAAAAACCCAAAGTAACGATAAAACAAACACTTAAATGCTCGCCAACATAATTCCCCCATTTAAAACTAGTCTTTAAACTGCTATGTCGAGTACACAAATCCTTGACACGGGGCGGTGATAAACTGTCCATCTTGTTTGGACGTCTACGGTGCGTACTTGGCCATCCTTTCCAGGGTAAACTTGGACGATCCTTCCTTTTGGCCAAACATTGTGAGGTAGAGACTCGTCCACGACGATCATGACATCTCCCACCTTCACTGGAGTCACTCGTTGGAACCACTTTGACCGTCTGGTCAGTGTTGGCAGATATTCCTTGACCCATAGCTGCCAAAACTGCTTAGTCAAAGCTTGGGAAATCTTTCACTGTTTTTGATGGCATCCATCCATCAGAAAGACTCTTGGCGATGACATCACACTGCTAGATCCGATCAAGAATTGATTGGGCATCAGTGCCTCTTGATCCGCAAAATCCAGTGCCCCATGTGTCAATGGATGTCCATTGATGATGCTCTCCGCTTCCACAAACAGCATGTGTAGTACTTACTCTCGTGGGTCTCTTACCATTGGCATCACATTTAGGGCTTTCTTCACCGAACGAATCATTCATTCCCAACTCCCCCATATGAGGGCAGAAGGGCGGGTTGAAGAACCATTGGATGTGTTTTGGTGCCAGTTCCTGCAACATCTTGTCTTGGTCGATCTCGGCTAAAGCTCGCTTTAGCTGGACGTTGGTGCCATGGAAATTTGTTCCATTGTCCGAATAAATTGCCACTGGTTGGCCACATTGTCCTATCATTCTTCGGGTCGCCATGATGCAGGAATCTGTCGATAAACTGGCAGCTAGTTCCAAGTGAATGGCACTGGTTGTCAGACACATAAACATCATGCCGCAATGCTTTTCTCGTCTTCATCCAATGGCAACATCCATAGGCCCAAAATAGTCCATTCAAGTGTGACTGAATGGCCTCTCACGAACAGCGGCTCTTGCTGTCAGCAGTTGTCCCATTTCTGGTACTCGTGACACGGCTCTCGCGTTCTTGCACAGCTGACAAGAACTCCATGCACTACACACCGCAGTTCTCAGAGCAGGTATCCAGAAGCGTTGATGCAGCTCGTTTACCACGTATTCTTGACCACAATGTCCAGCTTTCTCGTGGTAATACCGCACAAACAACTTCGTAGCTGCATGCTTCGGATCAAGAATCGCCGGATTCTTGACACCTGGCTCGGCTGTCGTAATTTGGTTGAGATGTCCTTGCACTCTCAACACTCCATCACTGTCCAATCTAGGTGATAACTGGTACAGATGACTTGTCTTGGGCAGCCTCTTCCCATTTTGAAGACACCGTAGTTCTTCTGAGTAACTGTCCAATTGTACTTTCTTGCACCATAACTTTTCTGCTGCGGCGTACTCCTCAGGAACTAACTCTTGACTTCTGCTTCTTTTCTTGGTACGGCAGACTCGTATGAAGCGTAACACCCAAGCAGTAACTCACAGCAGTCTCATCCATGATGAATATCCAGGCAGGCTATTGCATTGACGAATTCAGACTTTAGCTCCAAATCCTTTCTGTCAGCACTGGCAACTTCCTTCGTTGTCTCTTGGAGCCATCAATCTTCAGCCTGGCACAAAAACTCTGGTCCTGTCCACTGTTTTTGGCTGAGAAATCTGTTGCTGTAGTGTTTCTGGTGGCATCATCGGCGACATTCTCCTTTGATGGAATCCAACTCCAGTTTTGCAGATCTGTAAGCTCTTCGATTTCTCCGACACGATGAGCAACGAACATCTTGTATCTGCGGACATCCGACAGTAGCCAAAACAGAACTGTCATAGAATCCGTCCAAAAGTAGCACTTATTTACGATGGCTTCATGTTCCATCTTGAAGGTTTGGGCAAAGCGACTAGCCATTACTGCCGCTTGAAGTTCCAGTCTTGGTATGGACATCTTTAATGGAGAGATGTGAGTTCGAGCCATGACTAGTGCACTGGTGACGTTGTCTCCTTCCCTGTATCTGAAGTAGGCAACTGCTGCAAATGCCTTCTCGCTGGCATTGCTGAACAGGTGAAGCTGTACCTCGTCCCAGGAATCCATGGTCCAGCTGTAGTACCTAGGAATCCTCACTTCTTCGACCTTTTGAAGATCCGTTAGCCAGTGTGTCCACTCCTTGAATGAATTTGCTGGAATCTCGTCGTCCTAATTTATTTCTGTCTTCCAGATGTCCTGCAGCAAGATCTTGACCTTTACTGTGAAATTTGACAGGAAACCTAGTGAGTCAAAAACAGACATTACGATTCTCAGTAGCTCTCGTTTTGTAGGTCAGCAACTTCCATCCAAAACATCTTTCTTGACTTTGTTGAACTTGAGCTCAAACTGAAGCACGACTTGGTTTATATTCCAGTGTAGTCCTAAGACTTTCCGATGGCAGTTGGCTCAAGTGACTCATGTCCTTTGCTTCTTTGGCTCGAAGCTCTGGGGGAATGCTCTCCATGACCATCCGTGAACTGCTAATCCAATTGCAGATCAAAAAACCGCTACGATGATGCACTTCGGTGATGTCCTGCACCAATTTAATTGCCAACTCCTCTGTGGCGGCACTATCTAAAGTAAGTGTATAGGGCAAGTAGGTCCACTGATTGGAAATCCATTTCCTATGGGCGTCGTCTGAAATCGTCTGCTGGGCACCATCTTTGATCCTTAGATCTGCCTGCCTTTTGTAGATGACCGTATTAGTTTTGGGCTGCATCTTCTTACAAGTATGTTTTCTTTTTTTGCCTGCTCACTTTTGTCATTATAACTGTTTAAAATATAAATTTAGTACCTAGTGAGTCGTGTATGTTATTACTGTTACTGCCATTTGACAAACATTAATTTTATTCTGTGCCTATTCTGTGCACCATGTGCTTGCATGCTATTTTTTCATTTTTATTGTTTCTGTTCAGCATTTTAAAACTTTCAACATTGACAATTTTTTTAAAAAAAAAGGCTTTTTACAAGGGATGGTTGGCTGTTCCGCTGTTAACTGCACGAACACTAGCAATGGCAACAAAGAAATGAAGTTTCACAGTTTTCCAAGGGATCCTTCATTGAGAAAACAGTGGTTTGTCAACTGCCATCGTGATAAATGGCAACCAACTGTCGGTTCCCGACTCTGTTCTGTAAGTTCCCTAATACCATAATACCGTAATGAATTAAAAGTTGTTAATTTTTTAATTTTTTAAACAATGAGTCTCCATATAATTTTTTTTCATAGTTTCATTTTGAGGAATCACAATTCGAACAGCATTAAGCGGATGGCTTAAAAAGATTAAAACCAAATGCTGTGCCCACATTATTTGACGTCCCGAATCCTCCTCAAAAGATAGCAGGAAAAAGAAAGCCTCCACTTCAAAGATGCCCTTCACCGATAGTTGAAAAGAAATCTCGCCAGGTTTTTATTTTAAAGTTTCATTGTAGTCATAGAAAGCATACTGTACAACAGATGTGTGCAATTTTACATACTATTTTTTTATTGAATTTCTTTTTTAGATTGATCATGAGTACTCTCAGGAATTGGTTCCATTTGGTGTCTCCATGCAAAATTTGGAAAATGTGGTACCTCTTTCCAATGTGTTCGAAGATTCTCAAGACATTCCTGAAGTAGAACCTGTTACACCCATTGCTCAACAATGCGAGTTAAAGGCGTTAAAAGCACGAGCAGCACGAGCAACAAATTTACTAAAACAGTTGAATCTGGAAAAAAGTAAGCGTCTGGCTTTGGAGAAGAATGTCCAAAAAATCTTCAACGAAGATCAGCTGCACATACTTCAATTTGAGAAAAAGTCAAGTGCTAAGGGCATAGTCTGGAGTGATTGCACACTAGAAAAATTTATTGAGCTAAGAATTGTGATGGGAGAAAAGACATATCAGCATTTATGTACTATCGGGTATCCTTTACCATCACCAACAACTCTGAAACGTAGGCTTTCTAAAGTTAATTTCTCGCATGGTATTCTACATCACTTTATTGAAGCCATGAAACACAAGGTTGTGGTGATGTCTTCCAGGGAGAAAGACTGTGTATTGTTATTCGATGAAATGAGTATAAAGCAAGGGTTGTGCGCCGAAATCGAAAGTGGTAATTTTATAGGCCAGGTTACCCTTCCAGAAGATTGGAACAGAGAGGCTGATCACCTGCTAGTATTTCTTATTCGTGGTCTTACTAGAAAGTACAAACAAGTGGTCGCGTGGCATTTAACAGGTGCTTCAGTAGATGGAAATGTGATGAAAAACTTTCTTTTTCAACTTCTTCATGAACTCTCAACAATCGGCTTGAAAGTGCGTGCAATTGTCAGTGATATGGGTACAAACAACTAAAGTCTGTGGCAGAGGTTAGGAATATCCTCTCGTTACGACCCAGCAATTGTTTCATTCATCAATCCTAACCCTGGTCAAGGTATTTATTTGGAAGTGAGTCGCTGTTAAAAAATTTTTCTAAGCACGACTTCAATACATTTTTCTGGCTTTCAGAGTCATCTCCTGTGTATGTCATGCCACATGTATCACATTTATTGAAGAGCCTTAGGAATGCATTGCTTCATTCTGATAGTAAAGGCAAGAAACGAAGTTTACCTGCAAGCTCTATAGCTCTTCCACAAGCAGTTGTCAGAGAGCAACATCTACCTACTGATGTTGTAAATCTACAGTTTGTTAAGGATCTTGCCACTAAGGAAAAGCACAGTAACTATAAAGTAATGTACCAAATCAAGGACATACATTTGTAACCAAGTCAGTTTCAAAAGATGCGGGTCAAGCCTGCTCTGCAACTTTTGAGTAAAGAAACAGCTGCTGCACTAGAGACTGCTGTAAACTTTGATTGCCTGCCTAAGGATGCACTTTCCACCGCGTGGTTCTTTCGTCAAGTTGATGAATTCTTCACTGTAATGTCGGCTAGAATCAATCTAAAGGGAGTGACACGAAACAACCTGGAGGTTAAACTAAACATAATCCGCAAATTTTGTTTACTTATTACAGAATGCAAAATAGGTGTTGGGGGCTGAAAGCCCATTCAAACAGGAATTCGTTTGTCATCCCTTTCAAGTGTGGGCTTGATTACGGATTTATTTGAGAATCCGGAGTATTCATACGTGTTACCTGGTCGCTGGACAAGTGACGTTATTGAAAACGTTATGTGTCAAGTGAGATACAGAGGGATGAAACACCCTTCATGTATTCAAGCAAAACGATCTTTAAAAGTTGTGGCAATGTCAAATTTTTTTGGCGCTACGAATGGAAACTGAGGTGGATAACACAGATGAAGTGTTCAGACCATTGCGTGAACTTACTGTTGCCTCAATTAATCGTGCCGAAAGTCCTGCAATCATCACTCCAGTTGATGTGGATTTTGTTGATTTTAAATTCAATTACAGCGAATTGGAAATGTGTGGGTTTAATTATGTCTCTGGCTTCTGCTTATCAAAAATATTCCATTCACTTTGCTCGTCTTGTCAACAGGGCTTGGTTAATCCAAAGCCCTGGGAAGATGAAGCAAACATCCAAATTCAGAACAGAGACTTTGGGGGCTTGAAATACCCGTCAAACTTGGTTGTCGAATTGTTGAAGTATGCTGAAAAATTGTTTGTTGAGTTTAATGAAAAGAAATCAAGGGGTGATGTTTATTCTGAAATTCAGTTGTTGACTGCCACCAAGTTTAAGGATGTTTTTCCGTCTTGTTGCAATGCAATGTGCAATTTGTTGAAAAGCTTTATTAAGCTTCGAGGTTTCATTTTCGAACGTCGTATGAAAAACAAGCAAGGCACAATTTATGCCTCTAAATCTTCATATGAGGTAACATATTTGAATGCCTCATAAATTTGTCTTGTATAACCAAAAAATGTTTTTGGTTTCGTAAAATCGGACCAGGTCATTGGACTGTGCCACCCTTTCTCGTTATTTTTTGTTACAGGGCTGAAATGTTTTAAGTAAGAATATTGTGTTACTCAATTGTTACCGGTAATTGTTCGATTTTGTATTATGAAGTGCTAATTATTCTTAAAAAGAATATTAAAAATGTGTTTTTCATTACCATAAAATAAAATAAAATTTATTTTATTAAGGTATATATATTTTTAAGCATTTTAATTTTTTTTATATAAGCCTACCAATGTTATAAATATCACATGATCTATATTTTATACATATATAAAATATAATAACAATATAATTATTTATAAAATATGAAAAGTTAAATCGCAGAAATGACTTAAAAACAAATTTAAATCAATTAAAAAAATGTAAAAAAACCAAAAATTAAAATTGTGATATTTTGCAAATAAAATAAGTATAAATTCATTTGGAAATCATTTTTGTGTGTTTTCAATTAATTGAAATTAATTGACGACTTAACGCCGTTTAATACGCTAAAATATAACATTTTTTAGGTTCATATTACATATGGTTTAAGCATGCTCGAGGATCAAAGATGGCGCCTTGCACTTTCAGTGGACTTACTTGCCTGTATACATAGTTTAGGCACTATCCAAGCAGTCGTCCACGTAATGGCACTCTATAATTTTCTTGGCTCCCTCTGGGAAATCCTGTTTGAACTCTCTGGCATTGACGTTCTTGATTTCCTGAGTACAACTCGGAGAACACGTGGAACCGAAGGGCATCACTGTCATTTCGTAGACATCTGGCGAGCGATTTCTGTCCATTCCTCGCCAAAGGAATCGCTGCGCAGGTAAATCCTCTTCTCTAATCCGCACTTGGTGAAACATTTTCCTAATGTCACCACAAATTCCGATCTTGTGTTCTCTGAACTTGAACAGCACACTTGTCAGCGAATTCACCAGGTCTGGTCCAGCAAGCATCGCATCTTTGAAACTTACTCCTCGGCTTTTAGCAGCAGCATCAAAACCATCCGGAATTTTCCTGGATTGTTTGGGTTTGAAACAGCAAAGTGTGGTAGGTACCACGTCTTTGGGCTTTCCTTTGCCGACTCTTCTGGGCTATGTTTCCTTACGTAGCCCTTGCTGACGTAGCTCTCGATGTTCCCACAGTACTGTTCTGCAAACACCGGATTGTTGTCCATCTTGCACTTTACTCCAGCCAACCGTTTCAGGGCCATCGACTTGCTTTCAGGGAATTCTGGATCGTCGTCTCACCATAGAAGTTTAATCTCAAAGCATTCTCTGACACACTTCGTTGTGGCCTTCATGATTTCTTCCACTCTCTTGTCTTCTTTAGAACGAGGCTTTTCCATTAGCACTTTAATGCCAAACGATTCCGTCTTGAAAATGTCCTTCACCAGTAGATGGAGCTCTTCGTCCCTGGCATCCTTCATCCAGTGACACTGCAAAATTATTCTGCATTCCGTCCGTTGGCGACATTCCCGTGAATGTACCATCCTAGAGCGGTCTTCAAAAGAATAGGCATCTTTGGCGGTCCTTAGATGCAATTCTCAGCCAAGATAAGATTTCTGTGATCTTGCCCGATAAGAATCGTCGGCTTGGCATCCTTTAATGAGTCGATCTCCACTTTTCTTAGATGTTCCCACATTGCAGCCATTTTGTCGATGTCCACAGTCGTTCTTCTTAATGGCAGATCCTTGACAGTCCTGACATCTTCTATCTTGTAAACTTTTTCCATTCTTGCTCCTTGAATCGTCAGTCTGACTCGGCTGGAATCTTCGGCACTTACTCCATTGGCCGTTCGCATGTAGAGCTTCTCTGGGTTTCCCTGTAGACCCAGCTTTCTGGCTATCGAAGCTTCCATGAGCGTAATCTCTCATCCATCGTCCAGTAGTGCATACGTCTCGACTTACTGTCGAACTGTCTGAACCGCGATGTTTTCGGCAACTTTGGCTTTGCTGTGTAGACTCGCGTGATGCTTCTCATTGCAGCCATCCTTGTCACACTTTTGTTTCGACCGACACGCTGCAATCTGATGCCCGGACTTTAGAAAGCAGAAACACATTTTGTTCTTGACAAACTCCCAACGTTTGTCGATGTCCATCTTCTGGAATTTTCAGCATTTGGCTAGCGAGTGTCCATCTAACTTGTACAACATGCATGAAAACTTCTTGGGTTCGGTCTGATCCACTTTTTCCTCTGACGTGGCGAGTACCATTTTCCTCTTCCTGTCCTTATTCTGTTCCTCAGTACTTTCGGACGTCTTCTTGGAAAGGCGACTGATGCTTTCAAGCAAATCCGCTTCTTTGCTAATCCAGCCAGAGAAATCCTTAAGCGTGACCTCATCCCTGTCTTTTCCATCGAGAAATATGGCCCATCGGTGTTGGTAGCTTTCCGTAAGCTTGTCGACGAATTCGTCCAGCCCTATCACGTTCGTCAGATAGGCTGGTTTCTTCAGACTTTTGACGATTGCCACAAAATGTCGAATTGCGTCTGCTATCGTAGATACTTGCTCTGTATCTCCATCCTTGAGCGGCTTCAATGCTTTCATTCTGCTTAGAAGATCCTTAATCACGTGGTCCGGCCGTCCAAACTTCTTTTGAAGCATCGCTATTACCATTTCGGGATTTTCGGATATCAGCATCAGATCCTTTACTGCATCCTTGGCCTTTCCCTTTAGTGCGCTCCGAAGATGACTCATGTTTTCTTCGTTGTCGAATCCACATTTAATTGTTGCATTGCAAAATCTGCTTAAGAGCTCAGGCCAGTCTTCGTACTTTCCATCGAAGGTCGGCAAGTCTTTTCCAATAGTTTTCCTCCATTCCCTTTGCTGTGCCAATACAGCAGTTGTTGGGTGTTGGACTGCAAAAACTTTGGATCAACCCTGACCCATTGACTGTTGTTGTTGGTCTTGATTTTCGCAAGCGTTGATCATCCTAGAAATTGCCGGCATGGAACTTGGTTCCCCGATTGGCGTTCGTGGAATTACGATGTTTGAACTCGTAGCTTCTGTTGGTACGGCTCTCGTGATCCTATCCTGAATGCCCACTGGCGACTGTGGCTCGATATTCTTAAGTGCATCCATTTGTTCAAAATCCGTTATGGGTTGCACGCTATTAACCCATGCCCAAATGCGGTCGTCACGATTCGCGGTTCTGATTTGTCCAGCACTGATGACCGAAAATCGTTGCGAAGCATGAACACTATTCTGTTCTTGTTCCACAATCTCGGCTAATTCCGCTTCGTGTTGAAGTTGTATGATTTCTTCATATTCAGCTCTGGCCTCGGCTTCTTCACTTTCACGCCTGGCTCTGAATTCGACATCTTCGTGTTCACGTTTGGCTCTAGCTTCAGCCCCTTCGCGTTCTTTTCTGGCTCTAGCTTCAGCTCGTAGTTTTGCCAAATCTTGCTTTTTCCATAATTCAGCAAGAATTCGGAGGCGAGCAACTGACATGCTGCTTCTGCTGGACATCGGCGTAGCTTCTCCAGAAGATGCGGAATTATTCCGGTTGGCAGCTAACATCTGTGCTCCCATCGCTGTCAGAACTCGCGATGTGCTGGGTTGATCCATTTGAGTTGGTGCTTGGTCACCACCACTTTGTGGAACTTCATGGCTAAAGTTTCCATCCTGGACCCATTGTCCAAGACGTTCCGGTGGCACTCCTTGGTTGGATCGATTTGACTAGCACATTGAATTCGAATCCTTTCTTTTTTATAAATTCAAACGCTCGAAAATTGTCCAAAAACTTACTATTTCCGAAGAAAATCCAATTCCTTTGAGCTGTACGTTCCGGCTCGACGGACCAAATTATAACTTCAGACGAGCTAAATTAGAGGACTATTTATTTTCACTTTCAAAACCGGATTCCAAACTCTAAATATTCGAATTCAATAGGCCTAAATTCAGACAGTTTTGTTGGATACAAATTGTTTACTTTCATCTTTTCGTTTGCAAAACACTCGCAAAAAATTCTAATAGCTAACACCACTTTTACTGGTATATAAACATTTAAATCGCGTAACTGTTGCCCGAAATAAAATCCAACCGTTTTATAAATTCAAATTGGCGACCAACTCTGATCAAACCCGAACCGAACTCTGACTAAAAAACATTCCATCATTTTTGAACTTCAAACATGCACACGCCTAAACCCAATCATGCATTTCAAAACTAGCGCGCGTGCCAACCCATTCAGGGTCAACCTATGACTTGCTAAAAACCCAAAGTAACTGTAAAACAAACACTAAAACGCTCATCAACACTAAGATTTCGGGAAAACGCAAATTTAGCAAAAACGCAGATTTCGTAAAAATGCAGATTTTGCAAACATACAGATTTTGCACAAAAAAAAGCATTTTCGAAAAACGCAAGTTTGGCAAAAATGCAATTTTTGAAAAAAATGGCAGATTTTGCAAAAACGCAGTTTGAAAAACAAATTTTTCAAAAATGCAATTTTTAAACAACGCAATTTTTCAAAAACCCAGATTTCAGAAAAAAGGAATTGCGAAAAAACGCAACGTTTGCAAATACGCAGATATAAAAAAATATCACAGGTTTTGAAAAAGATATCACAATTTTTTAGCAAAAAATATTGCAAATTTTGGTATTATGTAAATATTTTTTTCCAAAAAAATTGTGGTATGTTTTCCCCCAAAATGGCGATATTTTTGTCAAAATTTGTGCGATTTTCTTCCTACAAATTTTTGATTTTTTTTGTAAAGTTTTTGTTTTCTTCCAAAATTGTGCCTTATGTTTTTAAAAATATATGTGATATTTTATTTTTAAAATTTTTGATATTATTTGTTTCAAAAGTTATTTTTTTTAAAAAATTACTGCTGTTATGTTTCAAAATTTTAAATATTCTGTTCAAAATTTGTGGTTTTTCCCCAAAATTGTTAAATTTTTTTCAGAATTTGCTTAATTTTTTTCTAAAAATGTGCGATTTTTTTTGCAAAATGTTTGATATTTTTTCTCAAAATTTGTATTGCTTTTCCAGAATTCTTCCAAAAAATTTGATAGGTAAATAGTTTTCTCAAAATTCGTATTGCTTTTCCAGAATTTTTTCCAAAAAATGTGATATATTTTTCTTAAAATTCGTATTGTTTTTCCCAAATTTGTTGAAAATAATGTGATATATTTTTCTCAAAATTGTTATTGTTTTTCCCAAATTTTTTCCAAAAATTTGATATAATTTTCTTAAAATTCGTATTGTTTTTCCCGAATTTTTTCCAAAAATGTGATATATTCCAGCAGGTATGAATTATGATTTGCGAAACCTCATCAATTTGAGGGGCTATGCCCTTACCTCCCGCTCTGGCTGGAGCCACAGTTAGCAATATAATTATGAAATTTCACGAATAGTAAAATAGGGCCTATAGAAATGTTAGAAAAATACATTGGATAACATTAGCATTATACTAATGCTGGTCAATGCATATTTCTCACATTTCCTTATTTTATTATAATACCAGTATGTATTAAAATGTTTTCATAATATGCTGAATATCGTTCCCCCCACTAGCATGCATAAAAAGATAACGTCTAAAATGTGGTGATCCACTACTTTTGCAAAAATACTGCACATGCGCAAATGCAGTTTATTTTTAGTGTCAAAAATGTTGTTAATGTTACTGTGAATTCTTGATAGCAACAGAACAACTATAAAATTTTTAAAGCAAACCATAAAAACCATTTTAAAATGAAACAAAAATTTTCCTTGATAGAAATCTATTTATTGACATGATAAGCTGTTCATCAGGCCTGTAGTTCAGCCACTTACCAGGTTAACAAATGCATTTTTATCAAGTGGAAATCTTTTTTCATTTGAAAATGGTTTAATGGACTGCTTTGAAATTGTGTATATGGTTTTCCGTTGCTATCACAAATTCAAGATAAAATAACGATTTCTGACAATAACATGTAAATTGTGCCCAGTAATAGTGCAAAACAGAAAAAACAATTTAACTTTCCAACCCTTTGGTTTCCTTTTATCCCCATTTAAAAATGCTTTGTCCCTTTTAAAAATGGACTAATCTCTCTCAGGCTTCTAACATGCTTAACCTGTTGTCCTTGAGGTTTTCCATTTTTTAAAATTTGATAAGCATGCTTCCTTTATGATAAGCACAAATAGCATTCCATTGCAGCTACAAGGAGCTGTCAGCACCTGACACCTAGTATGTGCTGCCATCAAACGAGCCAGATTCCTAACTGGCAATATGTGCTCCCCCATCTTAACTCATTTTCTGTATGGAGGGAGAAGTGAAAGACAGTGACATAAAAAATATTAGGTCCAGTTGAGCAACAATGAAGGCAGAAGCTCAATTAAAGTCCTTGATTAAATACAAATCAGTGAGAAGATACCCAGGATGTTTAAGGGACCATGGCTCAAGAAACTTCATAAGATGAAAATATGGGTTCCAGATGTTGGATCAGGAGCACCAGAAGTGGATTTGTTGACAGGATCGGATTACTATGGAAGCACCCTCACAGGGAATTGTCAATCTTTGGCTGGACGGTTTCAGGAAAAGTAAAGGATTAATCAAGTGTGGTGATGGTGTTAAATTTGAAGGTGTTCTCCATGCATATCAAGACAGAAGAAGTCTGAATTTTGGACCTATGGAATCTGGAGGCCATCAAAATCAAAGATCCTGTCAAGCACAAAAAGGAGGAAAATGATAATAAACAAATAAACATTTCCTCGAAATAGTTATGCGTGCACAGAATGGCATATATAAAAGCAATAAGGTAAAGTTGCCGTGGATTGATGGACATCCAGAAATTTTTAACAATAAGGAGATTACAGAGTACAGACTTCTTCATGCTGCAAAGAAGCTCAATGATCAAGGATTCTACAAGGCCAAGTTGTCAACTCTCGAAAGGGCTAAGAATAAAGATGGAGTTCATTGAAAGACAAATTTCTATTCCCAAATTGGAGTTATTAGCAGCAACTATTGGAGCTAGATTAACAAGTTCTTTTATTTATGCATTAGAATGAGAAGAAGTACTAGTTCATTATTATAGTGACTCCATAACCATATTAACTTTGATTCAGAGAAACAACATGTGGTGAACATTTGTTAGCTATTGTGTCAAAGAAATCCTGAAGTTTTCAGTAGACAACTAGCAGCATATTCCTGAAGAGTTCAGCATACCCGATCTCCCATCACGTGGATGTTCTCCAGAAGAATTGTTGAAGTCAAATGTGTGGTTGAGATGAACTCCATCAGGTGCTTCATTTTGGCAAATGGCTGATCACAAATAAATAAAATTAGGAAATCCTTCTTTATTGAAGCACTGGATGCTTATAGTATCTAAGTTAGAGTTACTGTGAATAACGTAGCATTGCTGAATGGTAATTATGTTAGTACTTGTACTAGTAACTTTTTGTACAAAGGAAGGGAACAAGCCGAACCCAGCCGCTCTCCCATCACGTGGATGTTCTCCAGTAGAATTGTTAAAGTCAAATGTGCGTTTGAGATGGAACTACATCAGGTGCTTAAATTTGGCAAATGGCTGATCACAAATCAATAAAATCAGGAAATCTTTTTTTATTGACGCACTACATGCTTATAGTGTCTAATTTAAAGTTACTGTGAATAATTCGGCATTGCTGAATAGTGATTATGTTAGTACTTGTACTAGTGGCTTTTTGTACAAAGGAA
Source organism: Proteroiulus fuscus (assembly GCA_034700285.1). Classification (NCBI taxonomy): domain Eukaryota; kingdom Metazoa; phylum Arthropoda; class Diplopoda; order Julida; family Blaniulidae; genus Proteroiulus; species Proteroiulus fuscus. The sequence continues at coordinate 22,307 of JAQIXP010000073.1, read as the reverse complement.
AGGAACAAGCAGTCCCAGATAAATAAACATTGAGCATTACATACCATGAGTTGGGTCTTTTGGTTTCACCCCAGCAGCCATCCATTTTTGGTAGAGCACTTTCTTAAAAAAATAGTCTATCTCTTTAAAAATACGTGTAAATATTTCGATAAAAAATTTCATTAAGGATGTCTCAAAAAACTGTAGAGCCTGGATCCAGTTTTCACGCTCATTTTTTTGCTATTTCCATTAGAAACTTGGTGTTTTTACGTGAAAACCCGCACTATTCTCGATAGCTGACAAAGAATTACTCCTCCAAAAAGTAAAGTTAGCTGAGGCTACATTTTCGGGGTGTAGTGTAGCTCAGGGTCTCACTTGGTGCAGAGGGTAAAAGGATTTAATGCTCCCGGCCAATCTTTGTTTTGCTTCAGTAAAGCATTGTTTTAAAAATAATTCGTTGTTGCATAACAATCAAGAACTGATTACATTATTTGCAATAAATTGGATATTATGCATTCGTGACTGTCCTTAATAAACATGGTGAAAACATCAGGCTTAAATTACTGGGAGTTGGTCCATTTCATTTAACCCTCCATGAACTAGCACAAATTCAACAATACTATTACTAATGCTGATCCATTGCTGATGCAATCCTCATCATCTCGTTTCAGTGCTGTTGAACACCACTCCATCCCATTTTAATTTTGGCTTCGACTGACATCATTATTTATTGCACAGTTTATCCAGTGCATAATCTGGCATTATGGTTAGGAGGCATAGATCATTATCTTCCTATCCACCATCTCAATGATCACAAGATAAATGTCATCTTAATCCAGTATTATCCACACAGCATAGTCGAGTGGAACAATAGGGATCCGGTATTGTGGAAACTGCAAGTCAGGTGCTGCTGACAAAACATGTCAAGCTTATTAAGCATATTTCTGTAAAACAAAAGAAACATCCTCATCGACAACTTCTGTGATGAAAGTTCCATTTAATCATTGGCAAATTATAATCCTTTACGTTGCCCATGATTGATCCCACAAGAGCAATTCCGGTCATTGTCTAGGTAGATCTTGATTTGGTCAAACTTCGAATCGCCTCTCCTAAAAGTTCTAATTGAATGTGAATTGATACATCACATAAGTGGCACCTGCAAACATGTACTAAATTCCTTTAACGATGTATGCTTGGTAAGCCAGTAGAAAAATCAAACTGGTTTCTGGCAGCTTCAAGATACTGAAGTGTCTCGTCATGACATCTTGGCAAAGTATTGCCAATAAGAAGATGGCAACTGGTTCCACAAGTTGTGTCGGCCAACTTGAAGTCGTCCTAGGAACCGGAGTTACCATTTTTTTGGTGGTATCATTGGCTCTACTATCTGCATTGCTGTTGCAGTCAATTGCTTTGCTGGCAACTTGACTGGTACATCACTGACTGGTCTTCTCTTCAATAATGTCAGGCTCCATCTGCATTTCCGTAACACTTATAGCAACTGGTGGTAGTATTACTGAAAATTGTTCCTCTAACAGTTAACTAGGTAATCCATGCAGTTGGGCAAAACTTTGTACTCCAAATGGATTCAATTGCACGTGCTGATGTAGAACTAAATAAATGGCTATTTAAGCATGGATCATGTATTACCAACAAACATTATTCCAAATTGCTCGTGGGGTCGGATTTAGCATTGTAACTGAAGCTATTTGAGCACTAAATTTGCTTGAAGCCTACAGCTCATTAACATTAGACTGATTGCTTGTGACAATGTGGTTGCTATCTGACATTCTCATCGTCACAGCATTAATGTTGTTTTGACAAAATAATGCATACATTTTTGTAAACCTTGTAAAGTTTCAAAGAGGTATGTATGCCATATTCTTTCAGATGTTGGAAGAAATATCTAAACACGAAGTCCTTAGTTATCTTTGAAGTCTTTGTTTTCTGGATTGAAGTGGATGACCATGATAGCTACTAATGCATTCTTTTTCAGCCACACTTAAACAATGTTTGCTTAGGCCCAAGCTAACATTTTTTAATTTGTAATGTATAATGTCTCCCAAGTTTGCAAACTAGTATTTCAAGCTCACAAGATATCATTGCTGAAGATTATCCTTTGTTGACTATCACTATTTCATGAAGATCAATGTTGATAGTTAAAATCATGCGAGAAATGCTGGCACACTTATTGCGTTCGCTTCGGTGAAAATGGCTTCTGACACAACACTTGTTGAGGCATCTCGTGTCAGAGCATCGTTCCAATTCAAAACTGAAACAGCAGGAATTCTAAATTAGCATTTTGGCCTGCTATTGTTGCTGGAGCACTGTGTACTAACCATCTCATCTAAATATTGTAAGTTTTAGTGGAGCTTGCGAGAAAAAAAAGGTTTCAGACATGAAACTTGTCTTCACCTGGCATGTTTTCCACTTATGTCAAAGCATTCACAAACATAGTTTTGTCCATATTCCTGAACTCCCACAATCTTTTGCTGGTCCACAGAATTGTGGCATGAGTTTACCTGCTAATCCTAACTACCATTGTTCTCAATAAACACCATTAGTTCTCTGCTGTACAACACATAGTGGTTCTCCTTGTCAAAGTGCTTTTGCTATTTTTGTTGAGTTTAAATGATTTTTCTTCTTTTGCTGTTGCATGGACATGGGTCACTCATTCCTCTCTAGATCAGTCATCTGGGATGGTTACCACGAACAAAAATTTGTTTCTAATGCCATCCTGGCCTCATAACCATGGAGGAGAAAGAATGGTGTGAATCCTGTAAATGCCTGTTTACTCGTGTTGTAAGCCATAATGCATCGTGACAATAAATACATCCAATCCTGCTGTCAAAGCAGCAGGTCTAAATGCTCTCACCATTCCTATGAGCATTTTATTTCCATGCTCAACTCGTCCATTGGCTTTCTGGTGGTAAACCATAGAACATTAATGAACAATGATTTTGGCCCGGAAGAATGTCTTTGACAGATATAAGGTGGATGTCATTCAGTCATCCAAAGTCACTTGTCAAGGAAAACGAAATTGCATGGCAATCTTGTCACAAAATTAACAATGGCTCGGCTGATTGCTATATTGATGGCTTTAGCTATAATTAACTTCGTGCTGTAATACACTGCTAAGAGAAGGTAACAGAGATCATGAATTTGTACTGTCTATGGTCTATGGAAGTGTTGCATATTGCATATTGTATATTGTGTTGGCTGGACCATTGTCTCTATCAGCTGCAATAGTCCAGCTGGCTTTTACTGGCTAAGCTTGAACTTTTGACTGAAGTCACAAGTCTTGATGCATCACCAAATTTTCTGTCATTTGGGTAACCATAATATTGTCTGAATCTTTGAGTCATTGACATCCTAAGATGGCAGATCATGCCAGTCATGACCAGCATGAAAGTGAGAAAGTCATGGACTTTCTCACTTAGTAATTTTGGCACAACAATAACCAGTCCGTAGTCAAACTTGTCGTACAAATGGCTTTAGAGAACTTTATCAAAGATACACTAGTGCAATAAATATGTCAGCTCAGGGTTTTCATGCTAATCATTGTTGAATCATTGTTGAATTGTTGAATCATTGCTAATCATTGTATGAAGGGTGGTATTTGTGAGTTTAGAGGTGGGGGCGGAGTGATGGGCACTATCATTTTTTGTAGGGGAGAGGGCAGAGGAGTGAGGGTAGTATGGTCCCCCTCTCCAGAGGGGAAATTTTAAAAAAAAATATCCTTTTAAAGGGCATACATATTACTTATAACACCAATTTGATTAATGTAAGTGTTGTATTACCAGGTATTGGGAGAAAAAGTTTGTCATAAATCTTTTATAGATGTGGTTGAGTTAGTTTTTGACTCCCCAAATAAGTTTCTATGAAGAGGGGCAGCCGCAAAGAGGGTGGGTAAAACTCCACACCCCCAACAAATACCACTCTGTGTATATGACATGGCAACATCAGGTCCCTGTTCTTTTTACAGTTCACAAAGTTGATATCCTTTGATCTCATCCTTAACTGTGATGCATATGTGTTCATTTTCTATAAATTATTCATAATGGGCATGTTTGCTTGGACAGCTGGAGAAGCCAGTTTCTAAGTTTGCCTTCTAGTCCTTCATTGTCTTTAAAGAACGTAAGGCGTAATAGGCATGCATACAAACTGATAAGAACTTCAGAAAAATGCATTGTAAACATCTGGCATGCCACTGTGACGTCACTAGACTGGATGTAGTCATGCCTGCCATTATGAAATTCTTATAAGAAATGTGGTCTGCTCATCAGTCAACTCGAAGCTGCCTAGCCCGTAAGAAAGTATGATGGCTGCACCAGAGATTATGAAATATTATGAATAGGAAATTTAATGGAACAACTGTCCAGCCATGTGGTAGAGCATAATTGGGCAGTGTGACCGATAATTCACGATTCCCTAACACTTGAATGTATTATCCCTATCCTCGGCATGGACAAAATTAAGTACATTCTACGTTTGTGTTTAAAAGCACATGAAAAACAATTTTTGAATAGTTTTCCTGTAGGTTACAATGTTTCTTGCATCTGAAATATTTAGTAAATAAATTTTTTAAAGATTATACCATGCAGCCATAAAAGATGCAGCCATTCACATGCAACGTGCCAGGTCCAATTTCTCAATACACAGTTAATGAAATTTGTTTTCCTTGAAAGTGGACACTTATTTGAGACAAGAATATCCAGCAGAAACAACAAATTATTCTTAGATAATGTAATTTTAGGAATATGAGCGTTTCAAAATTGGCCAAAACGTGCTTGCTAAGAAAATTCCAGCTCGTTTTCCAGGTAATTAAAATCGATGATATCTGGACGCCATTGATCGTAGCAGCCCATGAGTAATGCAAGTCAGCAAGGGTACCAGTAAAAATGCTATTTTCATCTGTTCCATCTACTGGAAATAGTTAGCTTTTTATTGCTAGATGGCAGTAGCATAGCTTGCTTTTACATGGGCTGAAACTGCCACATTCGTTTGAAGGCAGTTGCCTATCAATAATATTCCATAATCTCTGGCTGCACCCATGCAGACGATTGTATTGCTGTAAAGCATGTACTATACTGGAAAGGGCATGGCTAATGATGGCACGCCCAATGGATGTACCCATAATGCCATGCATTTGAATAAAACGTTTAGGCATGGAACATTGTAAGGGCGCTCATAGCAGATGTGGCTCATGACCTTATTCTTCTGTATGGCATAATCCATGTAAAAAGGAGGGTTCAGCTTAGATGTCATGTCCACTGATGAGTTAGCATTTCACATTTTTCAGCATGCTGATTATGCCTATAGCCTTGATAATTAGTCATGAGCATGAAGGATCTTCATTAAAAGCATTGAAACTTCTTGATTGCCCAGATAATTGTGAGTACTTCTACTTTTGTAATGGTGTAAACATTTTAATGTAAGTCCATGCACTTTGAAGCATTAGTGAGAGCACATTTATCCTTTTTCTAACCATGGTGTATCACTACTAAGCTGAGGAGGGATGCATTGGTGTAAAGTGATGCCGGCATGATGGATCAAATGTCATAAGGATCGGATCACTGGTTAACTTGTCTTTCAAGACCTCAAAAGCTTCTTCGCAAAGTCCATCTAATTAACACTTTCTCATTGGTGAGCACATAGATTTGTGTGGTGATTTTTGAAAAGTGCTAGATAAAACATTTTTAGTATCCTGCTAAACTGAGGAATCATTGAAATTTGGTCTTGTTACTTGGTCTCAGAAACTGACCTGTGGCTTTGACCTTTTTTGGGGAAGGCTTCACCCCGTTGGCAGAAACATAGTGACCGAGGTTACTGACACTTGCATAGCCAAAGAAGCATTTGTTTGGCTTTAGTTTCAGATCTGCAATCATAATAGTTTAAATATCTGCTACAGACATTGAAGCATTTGCTGAAACACTACCATAAGTAATGTCATCCAGGTAGATAAGAAAAGTTTCCTACTTGATGTTTCCAAGAAGAATGTCTAGGGCTTCTTGAGCTTTTGATCGTAAAGGGTTTAGCGTTATGCCTAGTACTAAGAAAATCAGAAAGTTATAGCTCTTTTGGCAACCTTCAATTGGCAATATTTACTATTCAGGTTTAATGCTGAAAAATATTTGGATCCTGTCAGTGAATCAAGCACATCGTCTATTCTAGGCATCAGATACTGGTCCATTTTTGTCTGTGCATTCAGTTGTCGGTAGTCAAAGCAGAACCACATGCTAACGTCTTTCTTTGTAACTTTTGATAGGGCTGGTGTAAGGACTTGGGTGCACAATCTTAATCTTAAACATCGAATTTAGCTCCTTGTTGAGCACTTCTTGTAAATGATGTGCTGTCAGTAGTTAAGGGTGCCTAGATGGCATATGTTTGTGGGAGTCGGAGGTTTTATTGCCCCCACTCATGTCACATAGGGGGTCATAAACTTGGGTGGGGTTGGGTAGGGGTTTACCCCCACTCATGTCACGTAGGGGGTCAAGGTGGGTAGGTGTTTACCCCACTTGCATAATGAAATGGGTTGTGACCTGGGGATGTGGGTGGGTGGTATCGTGGCTGTCATACCATGTAAGAATTTTTTTGGGGGAGGGAGGATTTACCCTTACTTCCATCATGTAGCAATGTATGCCCCTAATCCCCCTCCCTCTTCATCCATCCTTATGCCCATTACCCCAAAAACCCGCAAATCGTGGGAAAGTTATTTATGAATGTAACTTAGTGCTGTACTAAAACACTCATAAAATTTTAATGGACATTGGCTTATAATTATTAGTAGAACAAAAAAATGAAAATGGATGTTATGTAGGGCAACCCATGACTCACGTCTGGCGTGAACCTTTGGGTACATCTGAACACTCCAAAAACAGCTAAAGGGGTTACAAATGACAAACTTAATAAGCCTTTTCAGTGATTTTATTAAGCACCATTTATATACAGTAATAACTCAACTCAAAAGAAATTATGCTCTATCTTCAATATTGTTATACTGAATACTGCTGCATACAAAAAGTAAGTTTAAAAAAAATTAAAAGACATGTTTATAACATAAGTACTCACATCGATGTAAGTGCATACACCATCTCTAAATATTCCTCAGTATTATGGAACATGCTCTGCACACTGTTTTGTGATGTTAAGCAATCCATTTCTGGATCTGTGTTGAACACGTATTTGTGTGCTTGTCGGATTAATTCCGCATCACCTACTGTAATGCAGTGATAAATCCACAATCGTAGAAATGGAAAGTTCCATTAGAAGAGATCGCGGTATGGGTGATCATCATCACCAACACTGTGCAATATTGTGGCGTCAGACACTTTGATTCCAGTAAACCATATACATCCTCCTCCTCATCTTCAATATTGTTGAAGAGATTTTCAACCATTGAACTAGAGGATTCCATGGTGGATTCTGTAGAAGCAGATAAAAGGTGAATGGAATTTTGAGTAATTACTGTTTATACACAGGAATCATCACCGGAACTACTCGAATTGTCCCAATCCATAGCCACAGATTTGTTTGTGTGTTGTAGAAACAAGTTGCTGCAGTTTTGAGACAATGAAAATGTTGGAAATAAAGTTGTTTTATGTGATGGGGGTATTACAGTATAATAAGAAAAGTAAGCCGAATGTGTTTTTAGCAACTAACACATTCAATTGTCACACTTTTTGTGCCTAATCCCCATAAACTACATACAGTGATGCCCATTGGCGCAGGTCTAATCAGGTGGAAACAATGGCATGGGGGTCAAAATGCCAAAAAAGGTGAAAATAGGTGACCTTTCCCTCATAGCACCGAAGCAAAGCACGACTGCCAACTTTTATAATGCAGGGGGAAAATCTCACTATGTTCACCATATTATACGCTAAATACAGCAATAAATACTGAAAATGCATTTCACAATATTAATAAGGTGATGAATTTCTGCAGAAAGAAAATTTTACAATTAAAGTGACAAAATTCACCACAAAATGCAGTGTCAAATTAAAGTTACAAATTTCTACAAAAAGAACAATTCAACTTTACATTACGAATATCAGCATACAGAGTTTTCCGATCTAAGATGATGCATTACTACAGAAAAAAAAATTAGATTTAAGTAAACGAATTTCTGCACAAGTGCAATTAACATTGTTACAAATTTCTGCAGAAAGAACATTTTAGATTTCCTGTGATGAATTTCTACAAAAATTTATATCAGGTTTAAGTTGACAAATTTCTACAAATTTCTTTTTAGATTTAAGGTGATAAATGTTTGCAGAAACAACATTTTAGATTTAATTTTACAAATTTCTGCAAAAAAAATGCATTTCATGATTTCTACAGAAAAATAATTTCAGAAGTATGGTGATGATTTCTAATGAAAGTGCTTTCAATAATTATGCTTACAAATTTCTACAGAAAGACTTTCAAAATATGAAGACGAATTTCTGCAAAAAAATATATGAATCAAATTAATTAATTTTTGCAGAAAATACATTTCGAGATTTCTGCAGATAAACCATATCACAATAAGGTGTAGAATTTATACGGGAAATATAAAACTTATGGTCATGAATGTTTACAGCAAAAGCATTTCACAATTGCTGCAACCAATTTTTTCCCCCTAAAATATGTGAATTAATAGGGAAATTTTTTACGGAAAATACAAGAATTAAAGTGATAAATTTCTGCAGTAAATGCCTTTTAGAATAAAGGCGACAAATCTTTGAATAATGTGCACTTGAAAATGTAGGTGAGGATCTCTGCACACAAAACATTAATTAATATGATGAATGTTTTGTAGGCGACTAATCTTTGAATAATGTGCACTTGAAAATGTAGGTGAGGATTTCTGCACACAAACCATTTAATTAATATGATGAATGTTTATAGAAAGTTTATTTCAGAATTTCTTAGGTAACTTTCTTAGGTAACAAATTTCTGCAGAAGGTGCATTCTAGAATTATATTTGTTCATATAATTGTGCATTGAAAATGCACTTAAGTCTGAATACTTTTAAGGAGAAAACTATCTGCTGCCACATTTAAGGTGACGAATTTCTAAAGAAAAGTATTTCAGATTTAAGTTGATGATGGATTTCCGCTAAAACACAATATTGTATTTTAGGTAAGAAATTTATGCAGAAAAAAATTTCAGATTAAAGGTGACGAATTTCTGCAGAGAACATTTCACATTTAAGGAGAAAAATTTCGACAAAAGAGCATTTTAGAATTAAAGAGACTAATTTCTGCAAAAAATACATAAATTAACATTATGAATGTTTTCAGAAAATGCAATTCAGATTATTATTAAGCTGGGGAATTTTTGTAGAAAAACTTTTCAAAATATTAAGGTAAGAAATTTCTGCAGAAAAACACTACACATTCAAAGTGATGAATTTATACAGAAAGAACAATTTCAAATTAAGATGACTTCTGCAGACAAAACATTTCAGATTTAAGGTGATGAATTTCTGCCTAAACATTTCAGATTTCATATGACAATATAAGCAAAAAATGCATTTATTGATTTCTACAGAAAGAGCATTTCAGAAGTATGGTGATGAGTTTCTGTAGAAACTGCTTTCCATAATTATGTTTACAAATATATGCAGAAAGTGTTTAAAAATTACATGAAAAACCTTTCTGCAAAAAAATATATGAATCAAAGTAATGAATAATTGCATAAAATGCATTTTAAAATTTCTGCCGAAAAAGCATTTCAGAATACGGTGAAGAATTTTGGCAGAAAATACAAAGTAAGGTGGCAAATGTTTACAGAAAATACATTAAGTAAGGTGGCAAATGTTTACAGAAAATGCATTTCGAAAATTCTGCAAAAAAATACTTAAAATAAGGTGACAAATGTTTGCAGAAAATGCATTTATGAATTAATGCAACTAATTTCCTTATAAAATTAATGCATTAATGGAAGTAATTTCTTCAGAAAAAGAAATAATTAAAGTGCTAGTTCTCTGCAGAAAATGCAATTCATAGAAAGACATTTCTGAATACTGTATATATTACAATTTAGGTGAGGAATATCTTTTCAGAAAGTGAAGAATTTCTGTAAAAAATACATGAATCAAGGTAATAAATGTTTGCAAAAATGCTGTTCGGAATTCATGCAACTAACTTCTGCAGAAAATACATGATTTATATGGATGCATTTCTAAAGAAATCATTAGATTTTAGGTGAGTCGCGCTTGTGCATGACCCCTTGATGTCGTAGTGGTAGAGCCCCCAATGTTTGAACAACGTCGATCCTGAATGTTCTTTCCATTGACTCTCCCTGTATCTGTAGGCTTACGCAATGTGAAGCCTCCGATGAAACGCCATTCTCTGTCCTTAACTGGAATGGTTCCATCGGTCTGGTTAGTCCCAGTCTATCAGCGACGGCTTGTTCCAAGATGGTGATCTCGGAACCATCATCTAGCATACCAAACATCTACACAACTCCAGAAGGTCCTCTCAATATGACGGGTAACACCTTCGTCAGGACCTTGATGTCTGACAAACAAGTGTATCCGACCGATCCTGAAAATATTGAAGAGTTCGATCCTGGTCAATACAGTCTGGGTTGTGCAAAAGCATATTATGTCACTTGCTGCATCCTTCTATTTTGCACTTGTTTTCATTGGAACAATTTATAGCAATATGACTGCCTTTCAAACATCTGAAGCAGACACCTTTCTCCTTCACTGAATCCCAGCGTTCCTCGGGTTTCCATTTCTAAAACGTGTAGCATTCACATATTTCTTGTCGTTTCTTGTTTCAAAACAGGCAATTATCGCCAGAAGCTCCCTTTCTTGATGAATTTTCTTCTTTCGATGTCACCATCACGAAATTTCGATTCTTCTTGTCTTCCTGTTGGACATATCTTAACCCCGTAGGATCGATAAGCTTTTCACTATAGGCTGCTACCTGTCCTATCCACACTGCAAAATCCTTGAGCGACATGTCCGCCAAGTTCTCTCGAATGATATGCCTCGTTAATCCTTGACGATAAGATTCGCTTAATTTTCTCAACAATTCGTCCAAAATGATTGAATTATACAAGTACGAAGGCTTGCGCAGACTTTCCACAACCGCAATGTAATGACGAACAGCGTCGGCAAATCCACAAAATCCTGCATAATCCCCTTTTTTGGGTGTATCTTGCTTGCGAACTTTCCCAAGAAGTAGACTAATCACATGATCTGGATGCTCATACTTTCTCTGTAGAACTGAAACTATCTCTCGCGGATTTTCGGATATCAACAAGAGATCGTGCACAGAATCCTTGGCTTTTCCGACAAGCGTACATTGGAGACAACTCATATTTTCCTGGTTGTCGAATCCGCACTTGTCTGTGGAAGAGCGAAACCAGTTCATGAACTCCGGCCATTCTTCTGGATCGCCACTAAACTTGGGCAAGTCTCTTCCTATTGTCTTCCGCCACTCCCTCTGCAGACTCGAGATGCCAAAAACCAAATGGGGCCCCCAACCAAATGCGGCATCGGAATCTCCACGAATAACTCCGATCAGCTAGGGCAACGCATATCAGGTGGCACATATGCATGTGCCGTCTTGACATGCCACTCCAACACATGGACAGTCTCCAACAGTTTCGCGGATCATGACTGGAATCGACATCGACTTTTTTTCTGGAACATCCTGAGTTTGGGCATCCCATGTGGTTACCCTGTCCAGTGTCGGTGCCGTGTTCACACCCTTGATGTCCACTTCTGACCCATTGTTCGTTTCATTTGAGTCGACGTCGGATCCCAATTCCGACCTGATCATCTCAAAATCCAGTCGGATTAATTCATTTTGATCCTGAAAATTCGCTTTCTGTTGCGCCCTTTCGATCTTTCTGTTGGCTATTCTCAATCGTAGCAAATCCTGTTGCATCTTGATGTGGGCCGCTTGAAGTCTTCTTCCGTTTGACGCCGAACTGCTCTTACGATCCGTCCTGATGGATCTGCGCGGCTCGATGTCATCCTTGTTTTCGGTGAAGAAAGGCTCCACTCTTGACGATACTTCATTATTACCGGAATTCATCACGCTCGTTGAACTAACGTTCATTCTTGCTAAGGCGAGGTACTCCGAGGAACTTGTCGACATTTTCTTAGAACACACGCGAGAGTCTATCACGATCCTGAAGCCACAACAATTTCACGAAAAAAGGCAAAAAATTCATCCCATGCGAGTGTAAATACCGAATAAGTTCACTTCAAACTTCAAAAGTTCCAGGAAATTTCAAATTTTTGTTCCGGCGCCTCACATTCCAATTTTCAAATTTGGGTTCCGGTCCGTATTCAAATTTCGTTCTTGTTCGAGTTCAAATTTCCAAATTTTTCCAAATGTCAAATAAAAACTCACAAATTTTTATATTTTCTTTGGACTTGTCCATCCGGCTCGATGAACCATGTAAAATCCTGATTCTTGGTAGATGTTTGTTTCAGAGTACTGTATCTTTAATTTTATACTTTGATTCCGATTTGGCACACGAACAAATTCACTTTTATTTTGAAGAAATTCCTATCTTAAAATGCATTACATTTGACTTACTATTTTTCCATTTTCTTTGCTAATTTAAAAAATACCGAACACATTACAGTTGGGACATAACGTCCACTTCTTGCAGGCCATAAATTCAAACTGAATCAAACTATCCTAATTCCATCTTTCAACCCAGCTCACATGCACGAGTGCGTGAGCATGCATGCATGCACCTTCAAAGGGGCACATGCCAGCACATCCAACTGGCAACCATGTTTACAATTTAAACCCAAACCCCCCAATTTCCCAACATTACAACCAAACAAATTCTCGATGGCAACAAAAGTAATGCAACATGCAACAATAGGAAAAAGGGCGACGAAACCAATGACGGCTAAAATTCTTTCTGTTTCCAACCAGGAAAAGGAAAAAATCTCACTAATCCAACTTCCAAAACTACTTAAGCCTGGAGACTGGGCATAATTTTCACTGCCGTATACTGATGATATGTTACCCTCATAGAGCTTTATGACTGGTTCATCTAGACAAAACTTGACAGCCTCACAAGATCTATGCTTCCTTGCCGTGAGACATAGCTGAGCGGTTATACATTTGTATTCCTTAAAAATTTGAATAGCGTACTCTACTTCTGTCTGCAGCAAAACTACCCACGGAGTGTATTGAGTTATTTTTTGAAAATAAACACTAGTAGTGCCAAGTAAACAGGTTGAGAGGGCCTTAATGCGGATCACTGCCATAGTAGCACAAGCATAACACCCCTGGTAAGACACAATCTTTACAAGCTGTGGACAAACTTCTGCAGTTTCCAAAGTGATTTTGTAATTTTAGAGATCTAAATGCAATACTAAAGGAGCACTGGTTAAAAGCTGAGAATAGATTTCTTTATTCTCGTCCACTGACAGCAACATGTTTCCTTCAATGAATGGTAATTCATGTGGATCCCTTTTCCTTAACATTTCTCCTAAATAACTATCAGTTTTGTGACACTCAATGTTTCATTTATTGGAATGGTAACGAGCACACTCAACCATGTTTTCATTAAACAAACTTTTTTGTGAAAGATTTGATGACTTGAACATCACCAAATTCTTTGCACTTTGGTCTGTTGGGATGAGAAGCATGTTGTAAATAAGCTAATTGTGTCTATCACCTTGGATATTAAGTATCATGTTCTAAAGATATGGGGGACTGGTGGTATGTTTCTACAGTAGTCACAACCATGGATTTATCCAATGTAAGAACCCACCACCTTGGTTTTTTCCAGGAGTGGTACTGTTAGCCTCAATTGCAACCTCAATTGTTGGGACACATGTATGCAAAAATTTGTCTAACTTCAAATGCCTGGTCATATTGTGGCTTCAAATACCATTTGTAAAGGGCACAATTTTTAGCATCCAGGCAAGCACGTGCTTCTCTTACTAACCACTATAAGCATGTCCTGTTGAATATTTCATTCAGGCCCTAGATTAGTCTATATAAACAAAGATATGGACAACTTGTTGCAGACTACTTTATTCTTCATGAATGATACGTTTGCAGAGTTTGATTGTGACATTAATGAACTTATAAGGGTTGAAATCACCCAGGAAGGCCTACATCCTCTGTCCACCATATTAAACCAGAGGAAATTCACACTATTAATATTCTGTTTGAGGAGGCCACCCTCATAGAGGAGACTGAAACAGATAGGTCAGTGTCCTCAAGAGGACAAGGGAATTGTACTTGGAGATAAACTCCAAATCTTGGCTTCCTGGAATCTAAACTTAAAAATACCCTTTCTAAAGCAGAAGAGCATGGAAGAAAAAGGGCAGAGTACAGAGGCCTCTAGGGCCACCCATTAAAAAGAATAATAAATATCCTCAAATGCCATTGCCCCAGAATGGGCCACATAATGCTGGCAAGGCTAGTAATCCCAAGACTCCTTCTGGACGTTTTGAGAAGGATGGAGGGAGTGCCCTTCACCACAGACAAATACCTCTACTCAGGAAGAAGACAAGGCAAAGGAATGTCTTGTCCAAAGCAGTGTGGGTGGAAGGGGTGGAATGCAGCAAGTGCACTTGAACCCAAAAATCTAATTTAATGTTTGTTTAACCTGAGACAGTGGTGGTCCAGTACAATCCCACTTAAAAACTCAGCCCAAAATCCTTGATAGTAGTAGATGTGGATATTAAAGGTGTATCCAATTAGGCAGTATTGGATGGTGGATCAAACACCTCACCTCCTTGGGGGGCAGGGAATTATTCACTTCACTCAGAGAAAATTAGTGTACCTATGCACCCTTATAACTGTCCTGAATGCCTGACAGATCATAGTGACTGGAATGTTGATACATTCTGTGCCTGGGTAGAAATATACATTGCAGGACATCAGGTAATATAGCAATTAGTGTTCATACCTTCCTTTGAGAGAATACTTGTTCTTTTGGGTCTAAATTTCCTTTAAATGGTAAGGATAGGAATTGATCATCTCCCCCAGGAGCCCCACCTGTAGTACCAGCATTAAGGGATACTGGGGGTAGGGGGAGAGGAGGATCCAGTGACATGGAATTAGAGGAATTCCATTTTTACATTATGTCTTGCACCAAGGACCTAAGGGAGGATGAGGTTACTCAGCTTACATTTGAACGAAAATGAGCTATAAAAAATCTTAAAGAAATCTCCGATATCTCTCAGAAGACTTCCAGACATGCAAACATGACACCACTGGTCATTGAAATAATGCATGAGGCACGTCCTAGTATGCAATTCCCATACACAGAGTCACTGGTTAAAAGGAGGATTATGGACGAAAAGATAGATCAGCTGCTCGAGAAAGGTTACTCGGAGTTTTGCATCTCGAAGTGAACTGCATCCTCTCTGTTGGTGCCAAAAGACGAGGCAAAGACAGATTTTCGCCTGGTGACAAACATCTAGCATCTAAATAAGATCATGGTTCCAGATTCCTACCCTTTACTTAGGATAGATGACATTCTGGCCCACATCTGCTGCAAAACATATGTCTACATTTTACTTGATTAACTGCTACTGGCAGATTCCCATATTAGAGGAATCACGGAAATATTTTACAACTACAACTTTTAAAGGACTCTTTTGGTATACGTGCATGCCAATGAGAGCCCGAAATTTGTCGGCTCATTGTTAGCATGTGGTGAAAGAGATGGTCCATAAAATATGAGAGGTGGCGATGGTCATCTTCCAGGATGACCTAGTGGTTACTTCGGATGCTTTCTGTGGCTATCAGGAGAATATGTACAAGGTATTCCTTTTACTTATTGGACATAACTTTTTCTTAAAGCAAAAAAAATGTCTCTTTTTTAAGGTTAAGGTAAAGTTTCTAGGGCACTAAATTGTCTACCCCTTCCATCACTTGGTCATGAGAGGAAGAAGGAATATCTTGTGCAGATAGTATCCTCCGTGAAATACCCTGATTATTCTCTAGAAACTGCAGGAGTACATTCCAACGTATATGGCTTACTTTAAATGCTAATAATTCTGGGGGTATTACTTCCTCTCTCTCTCTCTTTCTCAGTGACTTTTTCTCCCTTTTGGTTTATTTGGGTTAGTGGAATACATATTTATCTGATCTATCTCTTATAAATGTAAGGGTATCCTATCCTAAAGGATCTCCCACTCAGAACAGATCTTTAGAGAAAGGGAGAATTAAGGAACCACCATATTTGAAACACTCTGAGGTCTCCATATTGACCTTCCAAGTGTACAACACTGCTGGTCCCATGTCCACTACAGGTTATATTTCCATCTTTCTATAATAAGCTATGTAAGCCCCCTCTTCTCGAGGAGCGGCATGACCCTTATGAGGTGTGAGAAATTCCCAATGAGTTGAGAGGCATTTTAACCTTTGATTTCCTGGGCCCCACAATGGATGCCATTTATGATGTACAAACAAAAGAAGTCATTGCTCTATTATGTTAATAATCTAATCTTCTTAACTGTAAATAAGTTTTGTGACTGTCAGATCCAGTTGGAATTTATTTTTCAGTAAATGGTTGTTGGAAATGCTTTTAATTCAATTCTTTCAATCCTTTACATTGGGCTGCCTGCCTCCATAATCCAATTGAATTGTTTAAATGTTTAATGTTGTCAAACAAGTCACGATCTAAAAACATAAAATTTAATTAAACAATGCAATGCTAACATTTAAATTTATCACATTACCTTTTCTTAGTATATTTGTATTCATTGTCAAGTAATCAACATAAATATCAATTTACCGGTAAAAAATTTTCATTATGTCACCGGTAACCTATAATGCTGTAAATGCTACAGGTTAGTTCAGAAAAAGAAGATATAAATAATATTATTACTTACGAGCTTTTAGTTTTTGTAAGGCTACATCTCTTTTATATGATACTAGGTATAACCAGCCGGCTTCACCCGGGAAAGAGATTATTGTATATATGTTAATTTAATGCTATGTTATGTATTTCACTGAAAAATAGACATTTGTAAGGATGGAAAAAGCCTGTAATTTTAAATGACTATCCCCCTTACTTAGCAGTAGCAGTACCTATGCAGTAGCAGTAGTAGCCAGAGAAAATGCCCTCCCCTCCCTTATAAGGGGGCGTCCATAAAACACATCACATTATTTTAGCTGATTTTAACCCTTCTCCCCCCTCCCCCCCCCCCCGTATATGGAAAATCCTTCATGCCATCACGGTAAAGAAACTGAAAAAAATTGCCGTTTCACCCTTGACCATTACTTAACCCTTATATACAATCAGAAATCATTTAAATTATAAGCATAATTATTGGAAAGGTGTAAAACTATTGTATTTAGCAATGATGACTTCAATAGATTCAGTCTCAAACGTTTTCTTTCTCCAAAGGCTACAAAAAATGCTAATTATGGTAATCACCAGTATAGGCCTAAGTCTTGATCAATGGTCAGATTGTCCTGCACAAGGGATTATCACTGTGACCTCAAATTTTCCCATCATCATCCTCACACTTCATATTGTCACAAATATCCCAACCCCCTCCCCCTTCAATGTGTGACATCATTTATGAATGGCCCCTGACATGATATTGAATATTGAGTGTCTTTCCCAATGCACGTGCACTTTGTAAACGTGCATTTAGTAATTCTGATATTCCATATATAGATTCCATATTCGTCATGCGCTCGCATTTTGCATGTGCCCCATAGCAATCAATGTCAAACTTAGTTAATTAATTAATAACTAAGGAAGTAAACGTCTCACAGAGTTCAAAATAGTCGCGTTAAATAGATAATTCCGAGAAGAATATTCAGTGAGAATTTCAGGGCGATCGACCCAGCCATTCAAAAGCCTTTGATGCCCCAAGAAATTGGTGAACTCATTTTTATATATATATAGATTTTTACTTTATTTGATGATAATGTTTTAAATGTAATCTTCTTATCATTGGCAGATTTAATTTCATCACAAGTTTCTTCATTTAAGCAAGGTTAATGGTCCTCTTCATGAAGAGGACCATTTAAGGTACCAAAAAATTTACATGGTAAAAAATTATCGATCTTTTCACATCATCATATAAATGCACTTAGAATTAACTACTGATATTTAACTTAAAGCAAAATTAATTATACACTAACTCTCAGCATAATACATTTTGAAAGGAAATTAAACCTATGCCAATGATGCATTGTCATGCCTAATTTGCTTATTTTCATCAAATATAGAAAAAGAATTACATAACTGAATTTCAGTTATGCAATCACATTTCTCCCTCGGTTCTTTGCAAGCCCCTGAGGGGTACAATTTCACACCCCTTAGTCATCTAGAGTTCATCCAGAAGCTAACTTCCAAAATTAAAACCGGAGTTACACCCCCAATAAATCAAAACATTACAATCAAAATTCACATTTAAATTCAAATTTCAAAATTCAAATTGAAAGTTCAAAACTATGTAGTTCCTTTCTGTTCTGTTTGTGGCTTGGCAAACCAAACTGTCTCTGGTGCTGCCATCTTCTTTTTCTGTTCTGCAAAATGTTCACCAAGAAGTCTGTCCCAAATATTTTGTCTTTGTGGACGACTGCACTGCACAACTTCAGTGTCCAGCTGGAAAACTCGGCATACATGTAGTCAAACAGTTCCTTTGATTCCGGTTCTTTTGGGTTCGAAAGTCTATTCATGCTTCAAATTGTTTTTGCTTTTCCAGCCAATTTATCTTTTATTTTTAATTTTTTGCTTTCAAAATTCTAAGAATTGAAGTTTTTTAAAAGCTAATTTATCATTTAAATTTCTGGCTAAGCAAAATTCCTTAAAATTTAATTTTCCTTAAAATCCTGGCTAATCTAATTTCTTGAAATCTAATTTCTCTTAAAATTCTGGCTAAGCTTAATTTCTTAAAATCTAATTTCCTTCGAAATTCTGGCTAAGCTAAAGTTTTTCAAATAGAATTTCCCTTAAAATTCTGACTTAGCAAAATTCCTTTAAATTTAATTTTCCTCGTAATTCTTAAGCAATAAAGTCCTTCTGAATTACTTCCTTCAACATCTAGTCCTAAATTAATTAATTTCTGAATTCTTTTTTGACTAAGTCTTTTCTCAAATTCCCATCTATTGTCAGAACACAACATTGCACAATAAGAGTCACTGTTAACTCCGAGACCCTTTAATCCTCGCATGTGTGTGTAGATGGTATCATACAAGGATCTTAGGCCTTTTACATCTGTTGATGCTTTCACAGGTTGTAAGGCTAGTAATTGGCAGATGTGGTCTTTCACAATCAGCCTGGCATTGCCAAATCTTCGTTTCAAGGTCTCAATTGCATCTTCGTAGCATGCTTCGGTAGTTTGGAGACCTGCAATGGCTGCTGCAGCATTGCCAGTCAAAGGCGAGCGAAGGTAATGGAATTTATCACTTACAGTCAAATTGGAGTTCTCATTGATCGATGTTTTAAACTGTTCCCAAAATGGCTGCCAATTGGACAAATTACCATCAAAGCGCAGTAAATCCAGTTTTGGTAACTTAACAGCACATTTCTGGAATCCTGTAGACACACTACTTGGAGCACTTCCTCCGGTAGGACTATCAGGCACTGCACTTTGCATTTGTTTAATTGCGGATTGCAATATTGATAAAGCAGAAGAAGCAGTATCCTCATATTCAATGATAGAAGCAAATTCCTGTTCATAGGCATCTGCAGAAATCAGTGGTTCCAATGCGGTATTTGCCAGCTAGAGATTGTCATGTGCAGCAGCTAGTCTGTCCATTAATACAGTCAGGTCATCAACTGTTGATCTAGGTTGGCCTAACTGGTCGGTAATTAATAAGTTGGCCTCATTTGCCAGCTTAGTAACTTGAGCACGGTATGCAGTTCTTCTTTGTTTCTCCATATTAGCACAATATAGGTGAGAATGTTTAGCAATTCCCGAGTTTCGGCAAAAAATTTGTAATATATACTTTTAATTGAGTAATTTGCATAAACTTATTCATATTAATAGTAGTGGTAACAGAGAATGACTGCACAGTTGCACGGTTTTAAACAGACTGAATATTTTATTTCTTAACTCATACATGAGCTCAAAAATCAGTTGCTTAAAATTGTGTGTCGTAGGCTATGCATGCACTGTAAAATAAACAAAAATGCCCTAACAGGGGTTATAACCCTACCATGCGAGAATCATACATGTACGCTAACAGATTTATGGGCTAAAAGGAATGTGGAGGGGAATTATTTGGAACTAAAGCAAGGGCACTAACAATTAATGCATATTAGTTAGGAAATACAACAAGTTGCTCATAAAAATTTGTAACAAGAGACAACTCCAAAAGAAACCAAATGGTTGCCTTTTTAGAATACCAACATAATTTCAATGGGCATAGTTTAGCATTTCTTTGCAATCATGACTAAAAATGTGGTTGTTTCCCAGCAAAATATAAACATAGGTTTTTCAAAAGGAAAATTGTAAAGTGGATCTATGCTTATAGCTTAATCTAAAAATTATATATATATGTATATTGTAAGATGTTTGAGCTCAGTGGTTAGGGATTTTCCCTGCCCAATGCCAGAAAAACTTCTCAGAAGCAGATTGCAGGCTTAAACTATAATCAATGACTTCCACACGTAAGAAACTCTTTAGAGACTTATAGGCCAGGATAAATAATTAAGCCTACTCCTAATTACCTGTACACAATTTACAGACACTCCTTTTCTCTCCAGATCTCAAGTCAAGACTGACACAGCAAAAATGGTGCCACCTTGTCATCAATGAAAGAATTTGGTCATTCCACAGAATTACCTCATTGATGACAAGATGATTAACATTGACCTGCCCCCAGGCAAATCCACCACCATGTTTCTAGATCGCCTGAGGGGTTTATGTGCTAAACCTTACACCCCCTGGCTGAAATTCTACTTGGTCCTCCAAGGGGGAGATGGCAGTTCTAACTGGAGATCTGAAAAACTTACAAAAATGTAACTAACAAAATTTACAACAAAATTTCCAAACCTTGTGCCCCCTTTCTTGGTTACGGTGACTGGTCTCTCCTGGTAGATGGTGGTCCTAGCCTAGCACCACCCAGCAGTCCATTATCATCCTTTTTCTCCTTGGGCTCCTCGACCATCACCACAAAGATGGCTGGCTCCTCGGGTTTTACCCGACGACTTGGGCAGTTCTGGCAGTCATTACCAGCCTGCCTGCAGTAATAGCAGGTACCTCGCTAGATGGGCTCCGGACAGTCTCGTCTGATATGCCCTTGCCAACTGCAGTTGAAGCACTTCCGGGGCTTCAACTCGGCCGGCACGGGTGCTGGCATAGCCCGTTTCTCCGGTTTGACATCATCAGGTCTCCTGGTCTTCTCTTCCTTCGCCCGGTGTTCCATAACCTTTGTTGTGGCGACAAACAAGGGCATTTTCTCTAAACCCTTATACAATGTCTTTATACAATGTCCTTATACAATGTCTTCCATCTCGGAGTTTATCAAGTGAAGTTGTGCTGCCTTAGCATGACCTCCGCTCTCTCCGCCACTTTTGGTTGATCGGCTAGAGGGCTGGTGGTATAGGGCAGCACGTCTCAATCGTCAGCACCCATGACAATGTCCAGTTCCAGGACATTCCGGTCGTCCTCGAGCAGGTCATCTAACTCCACCATCTCCATGGTGGCGTCGGACTCCTGGCCCTCCTCCTCCAACCATTCCTCCACGAAAACCATCTCAACAGGCTCTGTTGTTTTGGTCGCCGGCACCGTCTGCTCAAGCGGCACAACACTATGCCGCACAAGTCGAGCGGTCCGATCGGCCCGACTCAGGAGCCAAAAAGAAGGCAGCCCCCTCATACAAATCACGCCCATCTCTGCCTCGGTCGGGAGGACATTAAAAGACCTGGTTCGCCCATGCCTGGCATCTAGTGAGAATTTAGGAAATAAAAAACCAAAATTATTTCCAACACCTCAAGGGACGAGAAACAGATACTCCATCTGGATCACGTTCCCTTCCACTCCTAGCTATCACTCCAAACAAAATTTTTTTAATGTAACGCCTGGTAGTTTTTGGAACCCACATTCACAAATTATCTTAACTATCACCAATCAGTATTTTCGTAGCCTTTAATAAAAACCTTTTTAAATTTAACTCATTCCAAAAACTAATTTGCGTTTCCTCACTCCAAATGCCCCCCACGTGCTTAACACATGGTCGATGTCTATGGCATTCCTTTCATGCCATACACATATATTTAGTAAACTCCACGTTAAATTGTGTGTGCATTTTTAACCACGAAATGTGTGCGCTATATTTAAAAATACAAGCATTATACAGGGTGGACAAAAAGTCTGTTGCCCCCCCTAAAATTTGTTAGGCATTGAGGATGGGTGAAATTTGATGCAG
>JAQIXP010000072.1:0-39456 GCA_034700285.1 Proteroiulus fuscus | reverse complement strand
CAGCTCTCCAGAAGTCTCCAGCTCTCCAGAAGTCTCCAGCTCTCCAGAAGTCTCCAGCTCTCCAGAAGTCTCCAGCTCTCCAGAAGTCTCCAGCTGTCCAGAAGTCTCCAGCTGTCCAGAAGTCTCCAGCTGTCCAGAAGTCTCCAGTTGTCCAGAAGTCTCCAGTTGTCCAGAAGTCTCCAGTTCTCCAGAAGTCTCCAGTTCTCCAGAAATCTCGAGTTCTCCTCAAGTCTGGAGTCTGGAGGCTCTAGTCTGGAGTCTGGAGGCTCGAGTCTGGAGTTTGGAGTTTCGAGTTCTGAGTCTCAAGTCTGGAGGCTGAAGAATGGAGGCTCATGAATTTTTTTTTAATAAATTAACAATTTATTAAATTTAACTAAAACTTGGCAGTTTGAATCAAGTTTTTGAAAACATTTTAGGGGTAAATTTGGGTAATTGGGGTTAAATTTAAGAAGTAATTTGGATTTGCATGAATATTTTTATATAAATTTAAGTCTGAGTAAAGATATCTGTTCCCAAAAACAAGTTTGTTCCCAAGGACAAGATTTTAGAGAACGTTTTGGGATTAAATTGGGTTTAAATATGGTTGACACTCAAAATACACCAGGTGGCATCATTATTCTGGGCATGCACATGTGTAATGCCTAAGTCATGAATTTCTGAACTTTGATTTGTGTCCATTGATTTATATCTTTATTCAGGGTATTATTATTATAATTAATTGTTTTAATTTATCTTCTTCAGTTTACGTCGTTCTGGGTCAGTACTACGAACATGTAGGCCTAATGGTCAGTCTGCACGAGAAGGGCCTACTTCAAAATGGCGAATACTTCGTGGTGGGCGTTGACGTTGAACAGTACGATCAGGAATATCCAGGAAAATATTTAAGCGGTAATTTGCATAGAAAATACCTCATTTTGAAAGCGAGAATGAGAGAAGAAAATGCTCATTTTTATTTTTTATTTTCCTCCCGTTTCTCTCTCTCTTTTTGCATTTCTTTCACCTCCATTAACCCCAATTTCTGTATTTTCTGTTTGTAGGATTGCTAAAAGATGATCCGGATGTCGCTGCCAAAATTGCCTATCAGTCGTACTTGGGTGTGGTTGGATCACCAACCGTCGGATTCGACAATTTCACCGTCAAAGTTAATACTTTCATGGAAAGTCCGCCATTTAATTTCCCAAATCCACTCACACTGTTCGGAGGGATGAAAAGGGTAAGTGCAGACAAAAACTTCTTTGCATTTATATTTAATAATGTAAAGGGGAAGTTCACTTTAAAGAAAAATACTATTTAGAAGAAAGGGAAGGAGATTTGTTGAAAAGAATATATTGAAAAGGGACAGTCCCACTTTGTGGCAAAGTGAATCTATGATTATGTATAATTGCAGTACATTACCAAAGTCAGAAATCATGTTTTAAAAAAAAGATGATAGGCGTCGTTTTATATAATAGTCCCCCACCCAGGCAGAATGGCGCTGATTGCAATGGGGGGTTCAAGTTGGCTTCAGTTTATCTTTATGGAATAGTTATGCGCATCCTCTGTTACACAAAACCTAGAACACCAATTAAGTTTATTACTAGAGGGATTGACAAAATGACTCCCAACATGGCTACTATCAATCATCGAGATTTTGGACCACACTGGCATGTTTTAATATTAATAACTATTGAAGGGTTATTATAAATTAATATTTAAATACCTCAACCCTTCCTCCGCCTCACAGAAGGGCATATCGATAGACTGATCATAGAGTACTGAGTTGAATTGAATGGAATTCAATAACAAAATATCCATAACAAAGCATGTTGCAATTTCACTTGTAATGAATGAGAAATTGCTGGTTTTAGGCAAAATGTGAGCAGCGCCATGTTGTCCATTAGTGCTGCATAGGGATGTAAGGTTGAATTATTCACAATTGGCTGCTACTAGCACCATCTAGTAGTTGCCGTGGCAACTTTCGCCTTTGAAAGAGTACTCGTTTGGCTTCACATTTCATCTATGCAATCAGACTAGTTGCTTTCACTAGTTGCAGACTAGTTGCTAGACACAAGTTGCTTTTATTGTAGGATAATGGAACAGATTTGTGTTATCCTTCCTCGCCGCTAGGTGTAAATTGTAAACAAAGTTAACGATTTATCTGACTATAGCAGGGATAGGGTAAGTTAATAAAATTTTGAACCCTAAAAGGTAGGCAATCACTGCTAACATCGATGTTGTCAGTGTTCGCTTGAAATCATTATTTTTCAAAAGAATCCATTATTATTATTGGTAGAAATATTGTTGTTTTTTTATATTTATTCAGCAACGGCATTAGTAATGTGGTGTGGCTATTTGTTGTCATCTTTGTGATGTCATTGGGAGGGGCATTTATTTTTTGTATGTGTGGTGCTGAAGGTAGGCAATCACTGCTAACACAGGTGCTATCACGGTTTGCCTACTCAACGAGAAAGTTTTTTGGGGGAATTTCTTGAAGTTTTTGGGGGAATTGCTTTAAAGTTTTTGGGGAATTTCTTGAAGTTTTCTTGATAATTTGTGGGGAAATTTTCTTAAAGTTTTTGGGAAAATTTTCTTGAAGTTTTTGGGGAATTTTTTGAAGTTTACTTGGTAATTTCTTAAAGTTCTCTGGGGAATTTCTTGAAGTTTATGGGGAAATTTCTTGAAGGTTTTTTAGAAATTTCTTGAAGTTTTTGGGGAATTTTTTCTTGAAGTGTTCTGGGGAATTTTTTGAAATTTTGTTGGAATTTTTTGAAGTTTTCTTGGTAATTTCTTAAAGTTCTCTGGGGAATTTCTTAGTTTATGGGGAAATTTCTTGAAGTTTTTTAGATATTTCTTGAAGATTTTGGGAAATTTTTTCTTAAAGTTTTTGGGAAATTGCTTGAAGTATTTTGGGGAATTTCTTTAAGCTTTTGGGAAATTTCTTGAAGTTTTCTTGGTAATTTCTTGAAGTTTATGGGGAATTGTTTGAAGTTTATGGGGAATTGTTTGAAGTTTTTGGGGAAGTGCTAGAAGTTTTTGGAGAATTTCTTAAAGTTTTTGGGGAATTTTTTCTTGAAGTGTTCTGGGGAATTTTTTGAAATTTTGTTGGAATTTTTTGAAGTTTTCTTGGTAATTTCTTAAAGTTCTCTGGGGAATTTCTTAGTTTATGGGGAAATTTCTTGAAGTTTTTTAGATATTTCTTGAAGATTTTGGGAAATTTTTTCTTAAAGTTTTTGGGAAATTGCTTGAAGTATTTTGGGGAATTTCTTTAAGCTTTTGGGAAATTTCTTGAAGTTTTCTTGGTAATTTCTTGAAGTTTATGGGGAATTGTTTGAAGTTTTTGGGGAAGTGCTAGAAGTTTTTGGGGAATTTCTTAAAGTTTTTGGATAATTTTAAAGTTCTTGAAGAATTTCTAGAAGTTTTCTGGGAAATTTCTTGAAGTTTTTTCGGGAATTTTTCGAAGTTCTCTGGGGAATTTCTTGAAGTTTTTGTGAAGTTTTTTGGGGAATTTATTAAGTTATTTGAGAATTTCCTGAAGTTCTCCGGGTGAATTCCTTAAAGTTTGTAGGTAATTTTTGAATTTGTATTTCTTGAAATTATTTTCTATAGTCATCAAATACACCCGTAACAAAATTACACGTAAAATGACCAAATATCGATACATTTATCGATTCAAATAATAATAATATTTGCATATACTTTAGAATTAAGGTGCATGTACGTAGGCTTATTTGGGACTTGCATATAAAATGCAATTTGCTTTCTGGTGCAAGTCCTGGTGCAAGTATAGGTAGATTATTCAAGCAGTTTTTTTTGCTTATTATGAAAGTAGGACCTGCAATTCCGAACCACTTATTTAGGGTTAGAAAATAGCTCACATTTTTAGTACGTACTTGCTATTCATTCATAATAATGTTTCCCTTGAAGGGAATGAATTTGAAAATGGCGAATTTATACAAAAGAGCTCACTCCAATTGCCTTTTATTTCCATCGCTGGACGAATTGGATGGCGATTATACTCGTGTAATATGATCAGGTATTTTCTGCAGATTGAAACTTTATATTCAATAGATTTTTTTTTCCTCTTTTTTTTTGCTGCCATAAAAACACGAAGTGTAGGACTGAAGTGGCAAGTAAAAAGGGGTCCTTCGTGAATGCATGATGGAATCCATTTGCATTTTTTTTTTAGGACTTATCTTTTTATACGCATATCATTATTCAGCAAATATTTTAACTATTGTCATGCGTATAGTCGTAAAAAAACAGCTCCTGAAATAGTACGAAAGGTCGAAGAATCGATGACTTATGTGGGGCAAGTTGGGGATTTTCTGGCCTGTGATTGGCTGAGGGGGGAAGAAAATCACGTGAGGGCATTTTGGCGGCCATCTTGGTGCTCCTGGTTATTTATTTGATAATTTCTTTTCTGATTAAAAGAAAAGTGTATGCTGTTTTGAAGGAAATGCTGGCACTTTGTAACAAGTTATTTTTAAAATTACATTAAAGGGAAAGTCCCACTTTGAAAAAAGTGAGTTGTAGGAGGAAGAGCGTGAAAAATTAGGAAAGTCATGGAAATTGTAATTTGATTTGAGCCCACCAATCATTAAATAAGATTCCTAATTTCTGTGATATTATTCTGATACCTTGCACTGTGATCCTACACACCTTCTAGTTTCTATGATCTCATTTGGGTAGTCCTTTCTGATACCTTGCACTGTGATCCTACACACCTTCTAATTTCTGTGTGATCTCATTTGGGTAGCCCTTTCTGATACCTAGCACTGTGATTCTACACACCTTCGAATTTCTGTGATCTCATTTGGGTAGCCCTTTCTGATACCTTGCACTGTGATCCTACACACCTTCTAGTTTCTGGGATCTCATTTGGGTAGCCCTTTCTGATACCTATAGCACTGTGATCCTACACACCTCCTAGTTTCTGGGATCTCATTTAGGTAGCCCTTTCTGATACCTTGCACTGTACGTGATCCTACACACATGCCTTCTAATTTCTGTGTGATTTCATTTGGGTAGCCCTTTCTGATACCTTGCACTGTGATCCTACGCACCAACTAGTTTCTATGATCTCATTTGGGTAACCCTTTCTGATACCTTGCACTGTGATCCTACGCACCTCCTAGTTTCTGTGATCTCATTTGGGTAGCCCTTTCTGATACCTAGCACTGTGATCCTACACACCTTCGAATTTCTGTGATCTCATTTGGGTAACCCTTTCTGATGCCTTGCACTGTGATCCTGCTCACCAAAGCGACAGAGGCTATACCGCAAAAACGGTTCAGCTTCAGACAATGTTGATCATAACGCCAAAATGCTCCTAATTATGGGCTTATATAGTTTCTTACAAAATTGTATTTTGGTCCTTTTTGTTTCTGTTTTCAATGATTTCCTTATGACCGATTGTTACTATGCAGTTTCGTTTATATGCCAGAAATTTAGCCCTAATGGCAGGATTAAAATTAATCCTCGTATTGCAGTTAATATGCATTTTTTTCTCTTCTTCTTCTTCTTCATCTTCTTCTTACATTAAAGCCAAATGCTTATTTGTTGAAATTTCTTAACAATTTAGCTTTGAATGAGAAATTGCATGCAGAGGGTTTCATCTCTTAATGATAGAGAAGAAAAGTATAGAAAGTTAGTTTTAAGCCTAATATTGATTAGCTTCTCCTTTGTTTCTTAATTTATTCCCTAATGCATGTTACGCAATATACTGCTGAAATTGCAATTAGCAGAATTAAGCAGAAATATTTTTATTATACATAAAGCTGAAGGCGTTGCTATTTTCATCTAATTACTTGCTAATTTGTGAGAAATATTTTTTGCTAATATTTTTTTTTTCCTCATCAAAATTTAATCTGTGTGGTTTTGGGCTATTTTTTACTGTCCTTTTAGTTATTTTGGTACCAGGTTTTATGATCTTGCGTGCGTTTTACTGTTCTAGGTGCGTAACCCCATGTGGTCACTTTTGACCTATATTGCACTGAACTGTACGATTTGAGTAAGTTGGGCTTAATTCAGATGTAGCGAATGAGCCTATTTGTCAAAAATTAGATCAGTGAACCATTGTGATCCTGGAAGTGTCCCTTATGAACCTAAAGTTACAGAAATTAATTTAACCAATAATTTGTTAAAGTTACAGAAGTGAAGAGTAGCGAATATCCAACGAGGTATCATCTCTAAAAGGTTACAAGTAGAGAATGGTACCATTCGTTTGTTTACCTTTTAAAAAGTTCTTGTGACCTGGATTTTTATAACAATAGGCGTGTTTTGGCGGTATTACCCTGTTACCATTTGGAAACATAGTTAGGACCTTGAACGTTTTACTGTTGACACTAGCTGTTTGATCGTTTTGGATAACGATGCCGGGTAACCAAATTGTAACCAACCTGTTATCTACCTAAGTAGGTGGTGTACCAAATGAGGTAACAGAAATTATGGATGCTTCGTACAGGAAAATCATCGAATTAAGAACTTTGCGTTTTAGCGTTTTGCTCGTATCCTATGATATGAGTTAAGAACTACTTGTAAACTGGTTGACTCCGCGTATGACAGGGTAATAACGCCAAAACACGCCTAATATCTGTCCTTAGGTAATTACCTTTAACAAATCTCTAGCAGCTCTGCATTGGATCATTTCAACAGACTATGCATGGTTTATCTTGTATGGATTCCGAACTGAAGCACAGTATTCTAGAAGGGGCCTCGCCAATGTTTTATAACATGTTTCTTTCACTATTAATTGAAGAGCAATTCCTAAATATTCTCTGAACGAATCTCATTCGATGGTTTGCTGTAGCCTACCTACCATCTTAATAGTGAGTTGCTCATTCCACCGAAGTGTGTTGGTAATGCGTATTCCCAGGTACTTTACAGAGTTCACAACAACTAAAGGAACCCCACCCAGACTGTAATTAGGTAAAGGCTTAGTTTTTTTTTGCGAGATATATAGGCATAACCAACCTTTTTTCTTTATTAAGTTTTAAGATGCCATGTTTGTCACCATAGATTTAATGAATGTAAGTCACTCTGTAACATAACTGACTTGTGAGTGGGATAGCTTGGGACAATAAATAGCAGAATAATCGGCAAAGAGTTTGAAATTAAATTTAAAAGTTTTGGGACTCGGTCACCTGGCATTTTTAGGACAGTTAGTAGTGTTATCTACGATGAAGGGAGGACCAGGTGTCTCGTTTGCACACTTTTTATTTTGTGAAGATTTCATTAGGCCTAGGTGAAGATGTTATTAAAAGATAACAATTCCCATCATTTTTGGTTTATTTTCTTCTGCACCTGTATTCTTTGTAAAAGAGCTGGTTTACTTTTTGTTTTAATTAGAAAATGAATTTTTTGTTACATGTAGGATGATCTTCCCCAAAGACTGAACTGTTTTGGGTTTAAATTTATGAGTTATGAAAATCATTTCATTTGTAAAATAATGTTAATAATTACGTATACATTGGCTACATTCTGAATGACTTGACTACGTTATGCTATGACAGATATATTACTATCATGGTATTTGGGAATAATCAGTGTTTGTCCAATGTGCAGTTGAATTTGACTGGTATAGAGATTTTAAAAAAGTTTGCTGCTTCTGGGTTCATGTCGATGGCTTAATTCAGAAGTTGCGAATAAGCCAATTTGGCAAAAATGAGATAATTGTACCATTTGTGATCCTGGAAGTGTCCCCAATTCACCTAAAGTTACAGAAATTAATATTTGTTAAAGTTACAGAAGTGAAGAGTAGCGAATATCCAACGAGGTATCATCCCTAAAAGTTACAAGTGGCGAATGGGATCATTCGTTAGTTCACCTTTTAAATATATCTCGTGAGCTGGATTTTTATAACAATACAAGTAGCGAACTGACAATATTGCATTCACTTTATATTCAGTAGGCAAACTAATGGATGTGCACATTCGCTACTTCACACTTAATTCATTTTGCTTTCTTGTAAACTGTATCAAAGTCAAACTAGCGGATGTGCATTTTTAAACCTTATATTTTTCAAATGAGTTATTTAATTTGCTAATTTAATTACAGTGTATTTAATAAAAATTAGCACATTCCCTATAAAATATATAATTATATTGTTTCTTCTGTTCACCAAATTTCAGCCTTTTGACATTGGTTACTTCCAAGTTATACCCTTTTCCCATAAAAATGACCGTTATCTCGAAATCAACTTTTGGCTTATTCGCTACTTCTGTTAAGCCATCGATGTGGTTTTTTTTTTTAGAAAATTTTTGTAAATATAATTATGGTGTTACGAATGTACATGTTCAGATAGCATAATGTTCAGAAATGGTTTTGATATTGTTCTTCTTAATGCCTGGTTGAACTGGAAAATTGTTGCACGGGTCATGTGGCTAACAAACATAAATTTGGAGGTGAGAAAGTTATTCTCTGGCCTTGCAATTTCAGTTGTCGGACAACGAGCCACAGAAAATTAATTGAAATTCTTAGCTCTCACGTTTATTACAGTTTATTTAAGTTCTTCCACGATAGGGCCCAATGCACGTTCGGCACGTTAAGTATTTATTGCGTAATGGTTGTGCGCTGCCTGATGACGTTATTCTTCTGCCGCTCAATTAGAAATTTGAAAATTTCTTATGTGATATTATAGAGGTTGCGAAAGTTCGTACGAAATTCAAAATTGGGAGAACACGTCAGTTTCCCCGCTGGTAACTCTTTGTATTTGGCAGCATTGGGATTTCGTTTTATTTATTTCGAGTCTCATTTAAATATACGAAAAAAAAAATAATTTTGTGAAATACAATCTATCTTTTCGTGAATATATAAAAAGGGACAGGACATATGAGTTCATCAAAGGAAAATTTTGTGAATTAATTTACAATTGACGAAAATTCGCAACCTCTCTTAAAACTATAAAGAACGTGATTGTGACATTTTGAGAAATGCATTTATTTCTTGTCACCCTACAAGCAGGGCTACAAGGTGTGGTGTAAGTTTGGGGAAATTTATCTTCCTCTTTTGATGATTGCAAATTGAGTGATCAGAACTTTACCAAGTAGTTATAATCAAAGTGTGCTGTGCAGTGCTCCAGAATTTCACGTAATTTAAGTATATGTTGTTGAAATTAAGGAAAACAATAAAAGGATAGATTTTGTTGAACTAGAATCTAATTAAAATTGTTTCGCTGTGGAACCCTACTTGAATCTTGTATTTCTAATTGCAAGTTTTATTTACAGAAAACGTCGAGGTTGTCCTGTTGCTTCTGTTCTGGGAATGCCGAGAAGAACCGGGATGGAGTCGCCGAACAGCTTCTCACTTGTGGAGACTGCGGAGCCAGCGGTAATTATTTCTTATCTCGGTCAAAACGTCTCTTTTCGTTGGATAGTAAATTCTGAAGGAATGTTATGCAAAAGTTTGCCCAGTCTGCGATTTTCAGGAAAATAACATCAAACAATAATCCTGTTTTGTTTAGATCAATGAATTCGTGCGGTATAAAATAATGTTTTCTTTGTTGTAGCACATCTATTAATACATAGCTTGATCTTGATTTCGTATAGGACATCCTTCGTGTCTTAAATACACTCCAGATCTCACTGCGAGAATAAGAAAATTCAAATGGCAATGCATACAATGCAAGACGTGCACATTCTGTCACAAAAAACAGCCCACTGTAAGTATTTATTATTCTTGTTTGTATATGCTAAAAAAGTCTTAGGTTGTGATACGTTGACAATAATAGTTTCTAAATGTTTATCCACATTTAATTATTATTTATTTGAGGACACCATATTATTCTGTGATGCCTGTGACAGGGGATGCCACTTGGGGTGTTGTCAGCCGCCGATGACAAAAATGCCAAAAGGTAAATGAAGGCTATTTTGGTTGCGAAGCCGCAACGGATATTTTGGCAAAGTTAACCGGCCCCGCTTTCTTTCCAGGTTCGTGGGAATGTACGTCGTGCATACAAGACGCCAAATCTAGCAACCATAAAAAAGGTCACTCGACCGGGACGACCGGCATGGCTTCCAAGAAGCGAAACAACGTTGTCAACAACATTACCGGTGGAAGCACTAATAATAACAGACAGAAGGAAAGGACGAAGAATGCCACCGCTGCCAACGAGTCTGCGTGAGTTACTTTCTTGCGTGTATTTTGAAAGCCGATTCATTTTGCCATACTGGATCGAGCGGCAGATTATTTCATTGGGAGAATTTTCCGTTTTCTGGGTGTAATCACGTTTGATACACACGATAATCTGTGATGAGGGCGTGATATTTTTTTTAGATAAAATATTCTTACAAAAACGCTTTTGGAAATTAGTAGAGTAGTTTCATCATATTTTAAAATCGCAATTTTTTGTATTGTCGAAAGTAGTTTGGAGTAAGTAACAGGTGGTTTAGGCCAACTGGTGCTTCACATTTTTCACTAATTTTTGCTTTTTTTTAAATTTTGACTTAGAACACAACCCAGATCGCCTTCGCCAGCCCAGCAGCCTTCTAAGTCTAGAGACAAGAAAAAGGATCAGGCGAGCCCGTCCGCCTCCTCCTCCAATGTTGGTACGGTTAACCCAAGTGCACCCAGATTTTGTCATAACGAACAATCGAATAATTCAAATGGCCTAAATTTGTCGTCGGACGCATCCGACTCAGATTCATCGTCCTCCTCTTCATCATCCTCCTCCTCATCATCTTCATCCTCCTCCACGTCCTCTTCCTCATCCTCGTCTTCTTCTTCATCTTCGTCCACTTCCTCTTCCTCCACCTCTTCTTCCAAATCCTCATCATCATCTGCTTCCTCGTCTCGCTCTTCGTCCGCCGAGAATTACGACCCCCTCACTCTTCCTAACAAACCCAAGGGTCTAATCGATGGCCTAACTAGGTTCTTTACACCCAGCAACAAAAGGAAATCTAGAGTAGCGATAAGTTCTCTCGAGACTCCCGGTTCGCCCGGGGAAACCAAATCGCCACACGAAAACTCCTCCCCTTCCTCTCCTGCCACAGAGAGTGGTACGAGCATGGGTGATCAACATCACTCGCCGGTAGATAGTTCGCAGAGGAAGACAGA
Organism: Proteroiulus fuscus; assembly: GCA_034700285.1. Lineage (NCBI taxonomy): Eukaryota > Metazoa > Arthropoda > Diplopoda > Julida > Blaniulidae > Proteroiulus > Proteroiulus fuscus. The sequence continues at coordinate 28,425 of JAQIXP010000072.1, read as the reverse complement.
AGCGGCGGCAGACGATAGCGCTCAAAATAGGCTAGGTCCCACTGCGTGTTCCTCTATTCCTCCCACGAGGTCCGATCCGAGTGCCCGTCTCCATTCCTCGGACGGCAAGGCGGGGCTCTCCTCCTCTTCGAGCACGTCCAGCTGCAGCATCTCGACGTCTGCACACAAACATCCGGGAAGCGGGCAGTTGAAGGGACTGTTTGATGGCCTTTCGCACCTGTACACCACACCCGGCGAGACTAGAAAACGGGGTGGCATGCCGCCCGTTTACGCGCCTCCTAAGAGGCAGAGGTCGCTCAAATCGCAGGCTTCCGGCTCTGCGGAGGCGGAGCCAGCGTCGCGTTCCCCTTCGCCACAGAGAAGGCCGCAGTCACCGCGCGATCAGCTCCCTCTACAGAAGAGTCCGCCGGTACCGCAGACCGCACAACCTCGACTGCCCCTGCCGTCGTTTCCTCAGGTCGTGACGCTGCACAGCTCGAGCAGCGACGAGTCCGAAGAGGAGTCGCCACCGCCGGGGCTGCAGTTCGTCGGTGCACCAATGTCCGTGCTGCGGCTGACTGCTCCGCCCGCCGCCAGTCTCTCGAACGGAAGCAGTCCAGGTAGGGGACGAGAAGTCTATAGGCGAGTGGGAAGGCCGCCGCTCAGATCGACCATCTATCCGATCGGCGACTATTTTAAAAATGTCTCCAAAGAACGCCTGCCTCCTCCCGCTCCACTGCCACTGGCCAAGGCCAGTAGTCGCAGCGCCTCCTCTTCGTCGACATCCTCGATGTCGTCGTCGACGTCTTCTTCAACCTCGATGGACGAGGACGACCCGAATTCGAAAGAAGGCAAAAAGCTTTCCAAGGGTGGGGGTAAGAAGCTCTTCCCCTCTTGTCTGTGTATCATTCTCACATCCAGAGTCCACCATTCCACCTCTTGTCGTAGCGATGCGGTAGAGCGAGCTCCATTTGTACTTTTCACAAGTTTTGTTGTTTAAATTACACATGGATGCTGCTTTTGGATGTTAGAAAGATGGGATTGTGAAGCAAAAATGTTTGCATAAACGTTTTTAATTTTTGAGTGGGCTTCTACACAAAATAATTGAAAAAAGGGAAATTCGGTCGCAGGGTGATTTGCACTATTCAACTTGCAATTGTTCTCTTCTTTTGGCCTCAAAGTGGGATTTAAAAAAAATTGTTTTTCGCCTTGATTTTGTAGGAATATGGTGTCTACCAGGTCGTAAAGTCATAAAAAAAGTCATACTTTTAGCATAAGTTATAATTTTTGTCTGATTTCCAAGTGGGCATTCAAACTTTTGCTATATAATTCGTGAAGTTGACCCAAATGGATAAAATTTATTTTTAAGACTTAAGATTTTAGTACAATTGAAGTCGTGTATTTTGGAGCAGATTAGGCATATATTTAGTAAATTAAAATATCCAAAAAGCCATACATTTCACGCAAAAAAAGTAACATTTTTTGGGGATTTTGAACTTTCTAGTAGACACCATGAAGGAGGTAATATGAAAAGATTTTGTGCAGTGGCAGAATTCTCTGTAATTTATGGGATGCTTTTTTATTATTTATCAAAATTTTCATCCCGGTCGTTTCAATATCACTTTCAAAATGGACATGTTCGGACACTGGCTCAAGGTTGGAGGACGTGCTGTCAGTTGCTGTATTACGAAACCATTCTCCCCCAACCCTGAATTGCTTGCTGTTTATTTTTAACATAGATTATTTAAGAAGAAATAAAGAAGCATTAAGTTTTCTTATTTTAATCATCCCTTCACTAACCTATTAACATTTTCCCCCTCCCCAAACCTTATTTTCGTCTTCTTGAGTACTGCTGGTTAGCTTTAGCTTCTCATTTTCAATTTTCATTTTTTGACTCTCACATTTGCATGTTGTCGTTGTCATTTGCTACTAATTTCTCTTTTTAAGTAAGATTTCTTGTTTGAGGTATAGACCTGCCGCATCTGCCGTCCTAATTCGGCATGATCCCCATTTTCTTGCATTTTGTTTATCTGAGACGCTGTGCTTATCATCATAATGCATTATTTGGTGTGCCATAGTTCAAAGTATTTGGAATATTTATTTAGAATGCAAACCCGCCACTTTTTTGGAAACCATTTTGTTTTTTATCTATTCAGTTTTATATGTAAAAATTCAAGATTGATTTGAAATATATATAGCACAATACAGAAGGTTTGAGATAATTTGCACTGTTTTTTAAATGCCATGATATAAGTAAACTTGCTAAAACTGCTTTCCATAGCATTAATATAGAAAAAGATTTGCCTTTGCATTGATGTTTTTGTCAATTTTAATTATACTATAATGCAGGTACTACTTGGCGAACTATTTCATTACTTTATTGAATGTGTCAAGTTGTTTTTGTGATCAACACTAACAATTGAGGAACATTCTAAACCAAAATGGCTTCCAAAAATGTTAAGGCATATTGCAGTGTACATGTATGCTAATCTGTGTGACGTCGCCACAAATGCCGTGCGATTAAGCACAGTATGAAACACTGGCGCCTCTTATAAAATTTAAGAATTCAGTTTTTAGAATATGATATCCTTTCATCAAAATTTGCTGGATTTTGAATCTGCTGGTTGGTAGCTTGCAAATGTGCAAGCCTTATATTATGCATCATCATGAAAAGCACATTTTGTTCGATGTTTACTTATCAGGTATTGATTTGAGTAAATCTGAGGCCTGTTTTGTTTTGCATATTTTGTCGTCTTTTGCAGCATGTGAATTCCATTCCAAATTATTAGGACTGTTTGAGAGTAATTATTAATGTACTAGGAAGATACAAGTATTAGTTATAGGCAAAAAGATCGTTTAAATTAATTTGGTTGTGATAAAATTAATATTTTGTAATTTCGAAAGAAAACAAAACAGTCTTCGAATTATTCAGTAGCTTGCTGCCATTTCTTAAAGCATGGCTTGGCTGATGCTTTGTATTGGTATTTTTTATTACGATTCTGTGCTTGCGCTAGCGGATGCATTTGCACCCTGCGGATGTGATTGGCACCGCCTTAAGTCATTCGTCACGTCCAGTTCTTCTCCGAGAGCTACTGGGTCTTTCCAGGATTTGAAATTTACATAAATTTTTAAAATTGGTTAATCTCGACAAATGTCGCCCTCCTCTTCCCTTACCATCCCATAATTCGTCATTCTTCACGCACGATCGGAATCTACATTTAAAAAGTTTTTTTTTTAATATCCATTAATACCCGACCGGCATCGTTACTTAACGAAGGTGGAATTTGGTGCGGAACTAGATTTAAATGCAGTCAAGCTTACGAGAGATTCTGTAAATTCGGAAAACTGGGAATTGTATGCTACCGAAGAATGTGGACGTGGCCTTTGGAGCTTTCTTTTATTTTTTGTTGTTCCCCTTGGGTCCCGGTAGGTGGTTGGCTTAAATCTGGAATGCCCTCTTCTTTTTTTTTTTTTGCAACTACGAGTATCATCCGTTAGCCTGTAAAAAATTGTCTGATTCTATTAATTTTAGTAGCTGTCGGGCAGTACTTTCATAACTAACCTAGTTAATACGTGTCCTTCCATTCCCCTCAAATCCGTAACATGCATCCCTATTCTAGTAACGAGCACTAACTAGTGCAATCTTCACGAAATGTTTGTTCCGAAATGGGGCTCAATACTCGTGCATCGTCAACATGAAATTGCCACGTACATTGAGCCGCATTTTGAAAAAAATTTTGCGAGGAAAACGCTTCTTTTAAGATATTTTATGAGCGTTATCTGGCTCATCATAAAAATTAATTTGTGCTTGGCTTGCTGTCCATTATTTAGTGATTAAAACGAATGCTCATGATCCTTCCTTCATACTGTTTCGAGTGGGGGGCATCGCTGTGAGTTTAATTTTATTCAAAAACAATCGTTATTCTGTATGCCTAACATGACATGATTTAATTGGACCTACCCGGTACGCTAAGACGCACGAGGTGCAACGGTGGTCTGGTGGTGGGCCTGCACACGACTGGGGACAAACATTCAAATAACCAGTTAGATTAGGCAGTTGAACCTTGTGTCGATGGGCATAATCTGCGAGTTTAATTAGCTTAGAAATGGGGAGAAACTTTAAAAAGTGCTCTGTCTTGACAATCTCTGGGCAGGAGAGACGAATTACCCCCCATGTGTTTTTAAGTACGATCGATTATCACCACTTATCGGTTTCACGTTCATCGGGTATCCATTTGCGATGTTTTGATTCCAAGCATGGCTCCATCAAGTTAATTCTACAGAAAGAAAATCCACCATTCCCTCCCCAACCCAATTCACAATGTTTCGTCGAAAATGCAGATTCTTGTCGCATTTTGACTGCAATTAAGCTAGTTTTAACATTTGACAGGGTAAAGCATATTCAATCCAGTACGCTATATGCTGGTGCATTGAAGGAATGCTTTATCATTTTGTATTTTTGCTTTTGAATTTCGTTTTTCCTAATGCTTTTATGATCTTCTGGTTTGCCTTAACCTTTTGTGTTGGATATTTTCAGGTGGGATGTGTAATTCTATACCCAAACTCCAACAATGCCCTCCGGGAGTTACAGAAAAGGATTTTGATCTTTTTCGTAAAGCCCAAGATCGAGCTCTGCAGGTCTGTTAATGAAACTTTAGCAAATTTAGTACACATCTATTCTTTTTTTTTTAGTTTTTGTTCTGGTGGATTTACGTTTGTGGTATGGTACTGTTGGTTTTTTAATGTTCAAGATGCTTTATGAAAAATAGGCTGTATATGAAGTGCTATTAATTATTATTATAAAGTGTATATTAAGGGGAAAGTCCGTCCATTGCATTTACCCAAGTTGAGCCATTTATATCTAGGGGGCTATGCTACCTGATTCTTAGCTACTGTTCTGATTGAAGCACTGCAATTGGTCGAAAAACATGTGAAATATTTACTAATTGTGTTTGTGTTTATTTTTTAGAGTGTGTGCCAAGCTGCTAACGCTACTTCAGAAACTCAGACGCGCTGTCCTGCAGCCATTGAATTCGGTCAATATGAAATTCAGACTTGGTATTCATCCCCTTATCCTCAAGAATATGCTAGGTAAGCCCCATTCATTGCTATTGGATTTCCTTTTAATACTTTTTTTATGCAAAATCTGTTATTTTAAAGGTCTTATTTTTTATTCTAAGGCTGTCTTTTTAATGTGTTTTATACTTCTAGGCTACCAAAGCTGTTTCTTTGTGAATTTTGCCTTAAATACATGAAAAGCAAGAGCATTCTTTTGCGGCACATGGTAAGCACGATAGTTTGTTATATTTTATAAAGGAAACGATGTTTGTTACTAAATTTCTGTATGTTTTGTTATCCCTTAAATCATTCAAATAGAAAAAATGTACTTGGACTCATCCGCCTGCCACTGAAATCTATCGCTGCGGCAATCTCTCTGTTTTCGAAGTGGATGGCAATTTTAGCAAAATTTACTGTCAGAACCTCTGCCTTTTGGCAAAACTGTTCTTGGATCATAAAACATTGTATTATGACGTGGAGCCGTTCCTTTTCTATGTACTTACTAAAAACGACAAAAAAGGCTGCCACCTTATCGGATATTTTTCTAAAGTAAGTTCACCCATAACTCAGTATAAATAAAGGTCAAGCCTTAAATGAAAAGATAATGCTAATTATCCCCGTGTATAATTTATCCTAAATTGTCCTGTTGGATGGCAAGGTGTGCTAAACATTTATTGTAACTACTAGCGGGAATAACATTTTTAAATGATTCTTTTCTAGGAAAAACATTGTCAGCAGAGGTATAACGTGTCTTGCATCATGACGATGCCGCAGTATCAGCGGCAAGGATATGGTCGCTTTCTAATCGATTTTAGTAAGTTTGGCTTTCAAATGGGAAAGTTACGTTTGTTCTGGAAAGTTGTGAGTTGCATTGGCATAATTACATTATTTCAGGTTATTTGTTGTCGAGGAAAGAAGGCTTACCTGGAACGCCCGAGAAACCACTGTCGGATTTAGGCCGCGTCAGCTACAATGCATATTGGCGCAGCGTCATTCTCGAATATCTTCATAAAATTCAGGATCAAAAATTCACTATCAAAGGTAATTGTATTTAACTGCATATTACTTTCTAATGATTGGTGAATTGGTGTAATTTTAAAATTATTTATTCATCTATCTGTATAGATATTACCAAATCCACTGGCCTCTGCCCGCACGACATTGCCTCCACTCTGCAGGTTCTCAACATAATGACTAAGAAAGACGGGAAGTTGCTGGTGAGCGTAAGCAAGAAGATGGTTGAAGAGCACATGGCGAGGCTCAATAGCTGCAAGGAAAAGAGGACAGAGTTAGATCCCGATAGTCTCAGGTGGATGCCCCTCGTCACTAGTCGACAGTCCTCGGACGACGACGATGACGATAGTGGCGAAGCGAGCGAGAATGAGGTATTTTCCATAAATACCATTGCTGCTGTATTCCTTTTATAATTTTGTATTTAGATAAAATTTGTTTGTCCTTATTCAATCATTTTTTTTTCATTCAAGGTGGTGAAAAAACCCCTTAAAAAGATGCAAAATACAAAAGTAGAGGCGGAGAAAGAGGTCGTCGTTAATAAACCCAGTGGTAAAATGCAGCCGCCAAGAAAAAGAGGACGACCCAAGTTATCAACCAATAACCACTTGCAGCGAACTGCAATAAAAAGGACCGAGACGGAAATGCCATCTGGCTTTGAACCTATCAACAAGAAGACCAAGTTGGAGGAGAAAATTAGCAGGAAGAGTCACAGAGAAGAGGAGGCAAAAGGTACGAGATTTATTATATAGTTAAACAAGGCCTTAGAAAAAGTATATACTTTTTCTTCATTTCTGAAATCTTTTGTGATATTTAGTGAACCATTCAAGTTCAAAACGAATAAAAGATAGGAGGAATAGAGCTAGTGCCATCGAATCCACATTAAAGACGAAATCTTTGGAAAAGGAAGAAAAAGTCTCATCATCCAAAGCTCGGAGCTCGGTTAATTCAAGGATGAAAACACCGTCAAAAACAGAAACCGTGAAGAGACAGGAACATACTAAATCAAAGGAAGCGCACGCTAAGAATCAAACCTTAGAGAAAAGTGTTGTTAGAGCAGAGAGAATAAGCGACAGAAGTTCGAGGTCTTTGGAAAGGCGGGCAACCCTAGAAAAGAAACTGCAGCAGCAAGAGGCAGAAAAGAACGAGAAGGCAGTGGCGAGTGAAATGATCGCCGTGGAAAGGACGCCTAAGCGACGCACTGCGGAAAAGAGTGCCTCTTGGAAGGCCACCAATGAAGAGACGAAACTGGCAGAAGTAATTGATGTGCCGACAATTCCAACTGGCTTCAGAAATGACCCAGGAGCAGAAAGCAATAAATTAAGCTGTAATTCAACAATGGCTAATGAGGAGAATTCGGGCGATGAAGATATGTCCAGTTCTTACAAGAAAGACGACCCAAAAATAAAAGTGTTAGTTAGAAAGAAGCCCGGTGCCAAGCGAAGGAGATTTCAGAAGGTTAGTTGCCGGCGTGCCTTTATTCTTATGATGCTGTGGGGGGATTCCCAAATTCCGGAGAAGTGCTCCAAAGTCATTGTAGAATTGAACGTGGATTTTTAAATGATTGTCTCGTATTCATAAACTAGATCGAACAACCAAATTCGAAAGGGGGCTCTCCGATGCCAACTGTGGACGATGTGCAGCGACAGGAAGAGGCGGAAGACGGAGACGATGAAGCCGAAGAAGAGCCACAAAAGAAAATACAGGTCCTAGAGGAAAAGGTCGAGGAAAAGTTGGACGAATCCGTTAGCTTGCAAGCTGAAGCTGAGCAACAAAAGATATCGTCACAAGTGGAGACAGTGCAACCCGAGAGCAGAACAGAGACTAGGTCTGCTGCCGAAATCAAGAAGGATGCTGCATTTGATGAATTGCTAGCAAATCGGGAGGTAAAAATATTAGTCTGTCCTGCAGACAAATTTTTATTTCACAAAATAGCTACAAGGACGTTATATTTCCCCATTTCTAAGTTTTTCTTTTTTTGGGCCATCAAGATGATTCATTTCACGTTAACGCATTTACAGAAACCATTGGAGGAAAAGTTTGACCATCATGCAGAAGTCCATCCCTCGGAAGTCAAGGCAAACGCCGTCGTGGGCTTGGAGAAAGTTCAGGAGACGAATGAGAAGACTCGAGGAGGCCCCGAGAATGATTTGGATAACGAAGGCGAACAGGATGAGGATGATGACGAGGAGGAGGACGACGATGAAGAAGACGAAGAAGAGGAAGTCGAGATGCAGCAAGAAAGTAACCGTAATGATGCAATAGAATGTGGCAAGGGAGAGGTGCCATCAAGTAGAGATCGGGTGGAGGAAATCACTCCTGTTTTGACCGAAGAATTGATGGACGAGCAGGAGAACGAACGAGCCACGAGCAGGTTGCAGGAACACACTTCGACCATCGCCGTTTGCGGTCCAGCTCCTTTGACGCCCGTTACACCTGGTAGTTGTCCCACGCAATCGCTGTCGTTGGGAAGCATGCACGGTGGACCACCTAGCAGTCAGTCTTCTTGTTCGTTGGACGAGAGTCAACTCATTGGGCAAAACACACCGCCCATGAGTGCCAGCAATCCCAATTTATCTAGTCCGGTTCAAACTGGTTACCAAGAGGTGGGCGCGGGACCGACTCCCGTGCTAAATGTCCAAGAAACTATAAATCAGACGAGCAACTACGAAGAGGCGCTGTCGCACGATCTGCGGCAGAATTACGAACAGCTGGAGTCCGAAAACACCAAGCACCAACCTGGAAACGAGGCTGCGCAGAGAGACGGACTCAATTTGGATGGCGTTCAGCCGCCTTCCACACCGGTTTCAACTTGCCAAATAACCAAGCCCGGGCACGCACAGGACGTTTCCGGTTTGGCTGTTTACACGCCCGACTCCAGCACTAACAGCGTGATGTCAAATAGCGGATACAATGCCGTCGAGATTGACATGACGCAGCTGGAGTTGGAATCCCCCACATCCATGAGCAGCGGCAGCGAAATGGCGCAGCAAAATTCGGTGGAGGCACCGCCGTCCCAAACTCCCACGCCACAGAACTTTGCAGACTGTGCGCAAATCTCGCAGCATCCGACTCAACAGCAACAGCACAATCCGCCACAACATACTCAAGCGCAATCACACCATAACCAGCAGCACCACACCCCTTCTCATCATAGCCAGTCACAGCATCACGTGTCACAAGTGCAGCAGCAACATAATCAACAACAACAACAACAACAGCAACAGCAGCAACAGCAGCAGCAACAACAACAGGCAGCCATTCATGGTCAGTCGCACGGTTCTTCCTCGCATTCTCGTCAACACGGACACCAACACAGTAGCAGTCATCACCACCATCACCATCAGGCAGCGCAACACTCCTCTCATAACCAGAGGCATAGTCAATCGCACAATGCTCAGATCATGCAGCATGCCAACATCCAAATGCCGACCGGCTACTGTACCAACCCTAATATGGCTGCCTTAAGCATGAGCGGCAACCTGGGAGGAAACATGGGATTGTCCAACAGTTCCATTGGAATGATTGGGACGACGCAGACTATGAGCATGAGCAATTGCTCCACGCCCAACATGGTGGCCGTGAGCGCCGCCAGTTACATGCGCAACATGAACATGCAAATGCCACCATCTACGGCCACGTACGTCCATAACATGACCAACAGCGGCTCATACGTGAGCGTCCCGGTCGGAATGCCCGTCGCCACCGTCATCCAGCATCACCCGGCCATGGCGCAGCAGGGACCTGGCGCGACGCAACGACTGACCCACGTCAGCGTTTCCATGCCTGCTTCGGCCGCGGCCGCATGTGCCACTGCCTCCTCGCCGGCTCCCAACTTTTACATCCAGACCCCCGGACCGGCACATACCCCGGTGCCAACGTCTCAACAGCAGCCACAGCAAACCAGCTGCAGTCTAGCTAAACTGCAGCAACTGACCAATGGAATCATGGACCTGGTGCCCAGTCCCTCGCCCTGCAACACTATGACGCCCCCTCCAAACCTGACGCCGCCACCCCCTATCAATATGACGCCGCCTCCATCCATCCAGAGAAATCTGACACCGCCCATTCCAAACCTCCAACCTCCCGTTTCGCTCACCCCAAACCCGTACTACAAACCGTCGTACCGCGGACGGCAGCTGCAACGCAGTCCCAACATCACCATCAATCACAACATCATGGCGGGGTATCCGGCTCTCAATGGCTACAGGATGCAGCAGAGCCCGGGCCCCACCGTTCTCAACACCACCGGATACATCAACACCGGCTTCATCAATCAGGCGCAGCTCTCCACGACCGCAGTGCCGATGGGAATGATGAACGTCAACGTTCACCCGCAGGCGCAGTACCAGGATGCTGGAATACAACCACCCAGACCCCAGAATGCCATGTACGCCACGTACAGCGTGTATAACAGCGGCCTAGCGGCCTCGCAGGCACTCAACGGAATCATGAGACGGTGATCCGTAAGGTACCTTCAAATTAACCCTAGACTATCCATCGCTCCCCTCCCCTTTTCCACAGACGCGTGTGGAAATTTTATTACCTTCGCCCCTCAACTTCACTACTCTTGAACGGGCAAACGGATTTGTAAATGCATCATTATTTGATCATCCGTATTGTTATTAGTAATCATCTGCACATGACTCCCGAATCCTAAACTTTTTTTTTGCCATTTAAAGAACAAACCCTCGTATTCTGTTTATGCACCCTTTTAATATGGTATTTCGACGTAGGGCCTAACTGTTTCCCCCGAGCGATTTCAAGCTGCAATGGTAGCCACTTGCAGGCTACGGTGTTATTTTGAAGGCAAATTTAATGCAAAACTATAATCATTTTGAAAAAAAAACATGAAATACTAAGGAAAGACAAACTCCAACTATTACTGCATGCGTAGTTTGTTAATGGAATCACTAGATGCGCTGGAAATTAACCTTTCTAAAATGAGGGAAACCACATGAGCATATAATATTGGATTCAATGGAAGCAAAGGAGCTCCTTGTTTAAAGGGGAAATCTCTCTTCATGACAAAGTTTTTTTAAATGCTAGATATTAGACTGAAAAATAGAAATATTATAATAATATTGTAATTAAAGTATACCAGTGATGAGAAATCACAATTTTTATGTAAAACATGGGCAGCCATATTGTCTGATCTCGTTCTTACGAATAGGCGCATTTTGGCGTTATTACCCTGTCATACGCTGTAGTTATCCAGTTTGCAAGTAGTTCTTAACTCTATCATAGGATCCAAGCAAAACCCTAAAACGCAAAGTTCTTCATTCAGTGATTTTCCTGTATGAAGCATCCATAATTTCTGTTACCTCATTTGGTACACCACCTATTTAGGTAGATAACGGGTTGGTTACCCGGCATCGTTATTAAACGATAAAACAGCTAGCATCAACAGTAAAACGCTCAAGGTCCTAACTATGTATCCAAATGGTAACAGGGTAATAACGCCAAAACACGCCTAATATCCGAAATGGAAAATATCATGAAACTTAGCGCCATCTGTTAGTAAGGGGAGAAAGGATCACGTTTGGAGTGATTCAATTTGGCTTCACTTTCTATGCAATAATGCATACAAAAAAATAGAACAAATGTATTCCAAAAAAAAAAAATTTCAATAAAAAAAGTTTTAATATGGCAGAAATTTTCTTGTTTTGGTTATAAAAGTGGAGGCTGTTGCTGACAAATATTCCTTCATTCTTTATATAAGCATGCACCAAATAACAAATGAATTTCTCATATTAATACTAGCTTATTTCATTTAAATATCACGTACGTTAGTATAAATTGGGATTTTCGCTTTTAAGTCTATGGTTTTGGGGGTGGGGGGAATCGTTAAATTTGACTCGTGGGGAAGGGGGATCGAGCCAACCCCTCGATGTGACCCACTAACAAAATCAAACACCATTGGCCTTAATAAGTCGGTTCAAAAGTGAAAACTGGATGCCATGTTAGCCTTGAAAAATGGGGCCCCGAAAGTATAAACTCTTTGAACAAATTTGGCCGAATTGTAATTTTGATTTCCCAGAGCATTTAGTGATATTATTTGGAAACTGTTTGGCAGCCTTAGATGTGTATGTGTTTCCTTTTTCAAGTATTTCAAGTTCTCCGAAAACGAATGTACATACTTTTTTAATTGTAAAAATGGAGACTTTTCAGGGATCATATGAACGCGGGCTAAACTGCTCGTGCGTCTTACGGCCGTCTTTAACTCAGATAGTTAAATTTGCCCTTCAAAATGACCGTAAAGTTATGTAATCGTAATGGATCCAGTTTTTTATTCAAAATGCACCATGTAGAATAGAATATGCTATTTTTTTTAACGTTTATTACCCCCCTTCAGTATCCATACTCCTTTGGTGCTTTGTTACCTACCGGTAATGCAGTCGGGAAATTTCCTAGAACGGTACCTACTTTGTGGCAAAAGTTGTATATTCAAGTATTCGTTTTCTTCTATCGTAATAGGTCTATGTAAATCACGTATTACCTTATCCTCGCGAAAGACTGAACAAATTTATAACCTAAAAAAGGTAAAAAAATAAAAAATAAAAAAAAATTGGCCCCGTTCAGATTCGCCTCGGATTCAACCCAAGTCGGTCGGCGGGCATTTGTTGCCTACAATTATGAAAATATGGAGTTTTTGCCATTTTTTTTGTTTTTTTTTAAACATTAGAAATTTAATGCTGCAAAATATGTAAATAGCATTTCTTTTATTCATATCTTGTATGTAAGAATACTGTTGTATATTATGTACGAAGGAGAAAACAAAATTTTTAAGCAAAAAAATTTTTTTTTGCCTTAAAAATAAGATTTGTGAGGATAAATCTTAAAACGTGTACCCGTAGTTGGTATTATAACAATGTTTAACATTTAAAAACAACCACTTTACTCAACACCATTCTCTTTCTATCTTTCTCACTCTCGCTATTTTAGATTTTAAGTTGTAACGTTGGTTATCAATGGTTAACCCTGGCGATTTTAGGCAAAAATACGTGCCATTATGAAGTGCATCTGTGCGGGTCGTAAGGTTTGCGTCAAGAGCCAACTGTGAAAATTGACACGAGAAAACTGGTTCATGAAGAACGGACTATCACATCATTCGATTTTGACTACGTTTTAATATTTCACGGGTCAATTTCTTCAGTTTTGCAAAGTAACCATTGATGGCAATGAGTAAATGGGCTTGATGCAGTGCGGACTGTTTCTTCTGCACGGGCTTCTGCATCATGAACGGTGCACATTCCAAGCAAATCAGCTTGAGTAGAAATATTTTTCTTCCTGTTTATTTTCACGTTGATTCTAAAGCAAACCTTAGCGCCGCATTTTTTTAGAACTGTATAGCATACATTTTTAAATTGAATCGAGGGACGTTTGCCAATTGATAACTAATAAGTTTTATACTTTCTCTTCCCGTTTTAACTTTTTCTTTTTTTTATTATTATTAATAAGTCTGTTTTCTTTTATTACTCATCATGTACAGTTGTTTCCTTTTTTATTTCATATATCTATTTAGCAATAGTCTGCTTCTCTATATTTTTATCTAGATGTATAACTGAATTGTTTATGAAAAGCAGAATTGCTGGTCCATTTTTTTTGTGTTTTTGAAACTTTTTGAAATGATAAATTATATATTCTGTACCAGTTTTTCTTTTTCCAGAAAGCAAGACTTCAAAAAAGTTATCCTACTTGCTGTAAATAATAAGCTTCGTTTCAAAGGAATTAAAAGCAGTTTTTGAAAGCAGCTGTGACAGTTGAAAAGATCAAGTGGTGCATTTATTTCTGTATCCTTTTTTTTCATTTTTCTTTTATTGTCGGTGAAAGGTGAGGGTTCGTCAAATTCTGATTATTTCCCAGAGTAAATTTGAAGTACATGTATTTATTTTTGTTTTAGAATATTCATTGGAAAATAGGTTTCAATTGACGTAAACCGCACTTAGTTAGTTTATTTACCTTTTTACATTAATTTTTTTATTGCTTAATTAATCCAATATTTTTTGGAGTGTTTAAAGTTAAGTACTTCTTATGATATTCTTTTCATCACGAGAATCTATAATTAAAATTTAGCTATGGAACTATATGTGATGAAATTGGCTTAAAACTAATTCTTGTGATCTCGAAAGGAAAGGTCTAATTTGTCTCGTAGTTTAAATTTAGTTTCAGATATCTAAGCCAAATACTAACGCAAGAGTTACAGGCATGTTCACTCCAATCCTCTGAAGGGAATTCGAGCTAGGACGGATGCTTATTATTGGTGCGAGGGCGCGTAATATTGCTTCCGTATGTTTCGTGCTTGGGCAATGTGCCCTTTTTCTTACGTTCTATTAGACAATATAATAATCTACCTAAATAGTTCAGATTTGTCAGGAATCTAATTCTTATCCCACAATCAGGGGTATCCTCCTGATTGTGGGATAACCCCCCTACCAAATGGCATCATGCTATGCTGATCGTAGGGTACTGCATTGAATTGAAGTACATGCAGTTGATAAACTACTAACACTAATAAGAAACAAGAGGTCTTTGCTGACTAGTGATACTCCCTTACAAACAAAATATTTGAAGAGAAGAATCTAGATTTATTGCTAATCTAGTTTATTTTGTTCCAAATTTGTGATTTTTAAAATTGATATTCTCTAGGAAATGTGGAACACTCCATAAAACGAGACTCAATTTACGTGAAATCTTTAAATTTTAAAGGCATTTCTGAATTTATCGGAAACGTGAAATCTAACTCACGAAATTTGGGCTAAATAAACTAAAATTTGAAATATAATCTATGGTATTTTCTACTTCTAAGGGCTGCTCCTGCATTTGCCTGAAAAAGATCATGGAAACCTCGAAAACCAAAATCAAGGTTAGGCCTACACCGAACTTCCTGATAAAGCATCCCAGGATTTTCCGAACACGAGGTCAGTATATTTATTCATGAAGTTATTTTGCTAGTTTGGGTTTCAAGAAGTCCCTTTTCAGGCTTTTGCCAACTAAACAAAACTAATATTTAAACATTTTTTGACCCAAAGTAGGCCTACATAATAACAGCGGTCCGGTACGTAGCTTGTGGGCAAAGTCAAAATTGGTTTTGGGTTTTATGGGCAACACGACTAAGGACACTGATTAAATAAATGCCAGCACAAGGTTTGTTCGAAAGGTCCTTGAAGAATAGGCAAAGCAATTGGGTTAACCACCGAAAAAAAATTTATTTTTGAGTGATTTTCCAAATAAGGACAAATATAACAAAAAAAAATGAAAACTTTTTATTAGGCCTAAATGTACATGTTAAATTATTTGTTCACAATGCTTAACTGAAGCTTTAATGGACCATTTGGTCTTCCATTGTTTTTGTCATCCATTCGGGGGCACTCTGAGCTATCTTCTCGATGATATTATTAACTTGAAAACACAAACTTTGAATTTGTTTATCCCACGTTGGCAAAACTTCGCGGGCTTTAAAAAAAAGGGAAGGCCTGTTGCAAAAACTATATTCCTAGAAGTCCAAACCGTTTAAAATAAAAGCAAATACTTACACTCGAAATGCACGATGGAATCGATCTGATCAATGTAACCATTCATTCTGCCTTCCGTTATCATTTGAGAAGCTATTTTTTCTGCCTACATAACAAAAATTTAAAAACAAAAAAATTTGATTTTAAATTACATTCATAAAGGGCACTTGTTTCGTGAAATCTCTTTTGTTTATAACCTTGGTCGGTGGAATTTCCAGTAATGCACCCAACTCCTCGAAAGTGATGTTGTTGTACAATTTACTTGCAGATAACAGATTGTGTTCGATGACAGCTCGGTCCAATATTGTCGATCCTGGAAGCGTAAGAGAAAATGTTATAAACTTTTCCACTATTTGAAAGCTATTTAGGTGGACGAAGTAGGGAACTTATGTGCAATGCTTTACCATCGGAGGTTGCAGCTTTTTGGTGAGGCTGCAACATCAATGCAAATTCTTGCAACTCGCTCTTTCTGATTATACGGTCAAGATACCTGGCAAAAAGCAAAGGGGTGGAAACGTTTTACTGCAATTCGGACAGGTTGAAATATACTTTTCTTTTTAAATTTCACGTTTCTAAGTTTACTAATACTAAGACTTGAAAAATGATTTGCTGCAGGCAAATTTTTTGATGCTTCTTAGGATCCATATTTTTACTTCTAACAAATATTTTTTCCAACTTATAATTTAACCAATGAAATAATGCCTTACATCTTTTCCAGAATGCTGTATGCGGGTAGTTGTTGGCAGCGTTCATCTTTAAATAGCGTAGCGAGCATACGTGACCGCTGCTGACCTACAATTGACGTCGTAAAAATTTTTTAAATATTTTTTTTTAATGCATTATTGCATAGAAGGAAAGTAAAACTAAATTTCCAATAATGACCCTTTCACCCATAGATTCACATAGGCCTAGATATAGATTCAGGTATTCCTGAGATCAGGCAATATGGTGCTGTCCATGTTTTACACGTAAATTGCGATTCTCGTTAAGGACAAGTTTACTTTTAATATTATTATTTTATTTCTACTTTTTGTTCTAATGCCTAGTGTTTAAAAATCTCTCGTCATGAACTTCCCCTTGAATTTTACAACTCGATATGAAAGGCACAGACGGAACTTCATTTACCCGCCGAAGCCAATATGGTGCATATCAAAGCGTTTTTAAGAGCCGTCAAGCGCTCTTCGTCGTGAATGAGGCTTCGGTACGACAATTCGTTGTACCTCTGAGCAGCCTCGATAAACTTTCGCCTGTAATCCAAGACTCGAGCATAGCAAACTTTATAGTAGATCTGGAGCTGCTCATTGGTGGATTCTGCCTGCAGCAACGAAGCACGGTTGATGAAGGCCTCAGCTTGGACAGGATCGTCGTCTTCCAAGTATAAACGTGCGATTTTTAAATAAGTTTCTAATTTATAATCCACGGAATACTGTCTACAATGAAATACCAAAGAAACGTTAAGTATTTTTAATATTTCACTAAATAGGATAAACAGGTGTATATGTTACTTTTGGCCAGTTTCGAGTGGAATTCCCACCAATACGTTGGCCGCTTCTCTCCAGCTCCGGTCACGCTCGTAGATATCGGCCAGATGCTGCCTGATGCTAGCCACCTGAGAGAAAACATTTAACATCGGCTAATATTCTCTCGATTGCGTTGTTTTATAGTAGCTTAAAACCTTAAGCAATTTTCCACACCTGCTCTTCAAAAGATATCACCCGGGGTTGAACTTTCTCCAGGGTAAAATGAGACACTTGTTTGGATATATCATCGCTAAGTTTGGTCAAATGACTTCCTACATCCGTAAGCACTTGACGGGAGATTACCAAACTTACGTTTTCGTTGACAACTTAAAAAAATAATTGCATTTTGAAGTATTTTGCATGACTATGGTCATTTTTTCCCCCTTAAAAAAAAATTTAAAATATTTTGACTTACTAGCTTCAATGAAAGCCTTCAAACCTTCGATTAATTCTTCACCAGAAGACTTCAAGACAATTTCCAAAACTCCACGATATCTAAATGATACTTTTAAATGGAATTACTGTTCTCTTCCATGGTACCTTTTATTTATGCTAGCAAAGTCCGACTTTAAAAGGCGAAATTGGCAACTCTATTTGATATGAACCAACAGATTCATAAACCCAATCTTTGTGAACTTATCTCTACATGCCAAATTTACATCATTATTTACGTACTTATCTGCCTGGTCTTTGTGGGAACCTCCAACACTGCTCAAAGTTGCTAGTTGTTGCCTGACAGGAGCAGCCATTTTTATATTCTAATGGGAGGTTTGAATGGAATTGAAACCCATGGTTAAATCATTTGAATACGGAACAACAGTAGGTATAAACCTTTAATTTGTTTAATTTGAATTGTCGAATTTAAGATAAGAGCTGGATCTTACATACTTTCATTAATTAAGAGCAATATATAAACATCTAAACATAGAACTATATATTACATCGCAACAATATAATTTTATTTGAACCTAATCACTCTTCCCCTTCACATCGATTTCCGCCTTTACAGTGCTGTCGCTCAATGGTAATTACACCATTTATGCAAATATGATTTAAACATAATTATTAAATTTACATCATTTTTACGTTAAATGATGTTTGCTTTTCACGAGTTTACATTAAAGTGTAATCCGTTATGTAAATTAGCCCTAAAGCTACGAAATGGGTGATTAATGAAATTGCGAGACTGAGTATTATTCCCTAGTTATGGGTACCATTGTTAAGCGTCCTGTTTTTGACTTCAAGTAAATTACCTGAATTTTATAACAAATTACGCTTATTTTTAATATTTATTATTGTAATAACACACCTGACATACTAATTCATCTATTACACATATTTGTAGCGTGTAAAAGGGACGTTAAAGAGTAAAAATTTAATTAATTGCCCTCCAAGGGCGTGAAGCATGTCCGAAATCCACGATGGCCAAGCGCACTTGGAATGGCTGTAGTTTAACGGGAAACCGAGGGAAATTTTAAAACAAACGAATTAGTTTTGCGTTTCTTCTTCATAAAACGGGTAAACAAAGGTGGAAATAATTATATCGGGCAGCGATGGAGTGAAATTGTTTTAACACATGTGAGATTGGCATCGGAATAAATTGGGAAAAGGCAGGCGAATGCAATGGGATTGCCTTGCGCTTGATTCGAAAGCAGCCTGGAAAATATCCCAAAATAATGCTATCGTAAATGACAACTTCTTGTTGGATTTACATCTTATGTTGCACCATCTTGGACATGTACAATTTCTTCAACGATTTAGGACCTTCATGGTGCACCTAATGGTAAGCAAAAAGAATAGAAAAGCTGAAAGGATTGCATTTTTCAAATTTCCCTGCTTTTCCATAGAAAAATGGCGCGTCATTCAAGCTGACGTCGCCACGTTTGAGTCTATTTCTATTTTACAATCAATTTGATTACATTTCAAACGTTAATCCTTCATCAATGCGTTTTTGAGAGCTTTTGTTGAACAAATTTAACAAATTAATAAGCCCAGGATAGGGAAATTTTGCCGTCTTATTGGCCGAACGCGACCCTAGCGTCCAAGCCTTGTTATCTCCTCCGTTTAGCCCATGGCCTTGCACGAATTTGTACGGTACTTTACTTAAATGCCAAAAATAATATTTGTAATTCAATTTCTGTATAATATGGGATATCATACATTTCTCAAAAGTGGCTATGTTTTCCTTTGTTTATTTTCCCGTTTTCTGCTTTCCTTATTTTATGTGAGAGGTCCAAAGTTGGGTTGAAAAGGTTATAATTTGGGAAAATATATTGCATGCATCTGCTATGGATATTTAAAATGCAAAACATAAACACATCATTAAAAGAAGAAGGCTGCTTATGTAAAAATGTCGGTTATGATGCAGTATATTCGCTTTGTTATTGGTGTAGATCATAATACGATCCATCAATTAAGTTTAGCTACATATAAATCGGTTAGTTATTTCTTGGACTCCGTGCTTTTGTATTTTCACACACTGTCCATTTGTTTATTTGCAGTTCTTACGGTCTCCTAACATCCAATGTATTCTTCAGGATCTGGGGCGTTGTAGTGGAGCTTCTTGTTCCACCTCTTTTTTATCTTAGAAGTCAGTACTAATTTGGTCAAACTGGAATCCTCGGACTTGGACGTTAACGAGGTAGTGTATCCGCAGCTGGACAATGGAGTCATGGCTTTGGCGGGTAGCGACTCGTCTTCTCAGCTCACGTCCAACGACCTAGAGGCGTTGGCCGACATTCAAGCGGAGCTTGAACGTATTGGCTCCGGTATGGCAGATGATGGCAGTGCCACTGAGAACTATAAACTGGAACAGGCCATAGATGTATCGCTTGCAGAAATCGAAACGAGCACGGTCATCAATACGTCAAGTTCCACGTTCAATGTGGTCAATTCCGATGACGTTTGTCCGGTACTGCAAGATGTCGTCGTCGAATCTCATTCATCTCCTCTGCCTCCGGAATCCACCTTGGAACATTTGATCGAGGAGGAAGTGGTGGAAGATGAACATGAAGTGATGGAGGAAGGACACGAAGTTGCGGTGGAAGAACAGATGGTGGAAGGGCACGAGTTGGTAGAGGAGGAGCAAATTGTTGAAGAAATGCACGAAACGGTTTTGGTGGAGGAGCATCAGGAAATGGTAGAAGAAGAGCAGGTGGTTGAAGAAATGAGCGACGTGAACGCGACAATCGTGGGCGACTTCACGGAGGCGACGGAAGTCATTTCCACGCCAAAGGAGATTGGCATTCAGGAAGCGCCGAAAGTGTTAAAACCCATTTATATAATTCCAAATCGTACAGGCGGCAAGACGGTGACGGTGACCACCGCGGCATCTAGTAGTGGCGATAATATAAGCAGACTTATCTTTACTGCCACGAATCCTATTTCCACAGTAGCCGGAAGCGGCTCTTCGAAACCCATCATCACCTGCACCTCGAAAGAGGCTATCGATCCAAAAGCACTGGCTCATGCCGTCATGAAGAGCCACGTTCTTCAAGGTGTGGCTGGCAGTGGAAACACCATCACAAAGGTCATCATCACTAGCAATCCAATAACTGGTCAGTCCAGCACGCAAACTGTTTCATTTGCTCCCGGCTCGCCTCTGGCGGCGGCAGTGGCCTCCGCTGCCGGACCGAATGCAGTCATCACTGGAATGTCGCAACCCCTGAAAATAGTGGCCACTGGGACGTCTCAAGGAAGTGTTGGAGCGGCCGGCGGAAAGACGGTTACTCTGGCACAGACGGGACTCGGATCGCCCTTAAAACCGCAAATTTTTACCGCTGTTCCTGGAACACCATCCAAACAGCAGGTCAGAATTGTTGTTCTTTATTCAGATGCACGAGGCTTTTTCAGTTGTCTTGACTATTTCTACTTTTGATAACTGAGCAATCTTTATTTTTTTTATTAAATAAACCTGATTATGAAATATTGAGAACCCTAAAAATTAAAAGAAAAAGCGTTAAATATTATTTTCAGTAGGCCTACGTGGAAACTGTTCACGTTTTATTAACTTTTTTTTCTCCATTAATTATTTTTCAGACGATTATGGTTAGCAAGATTGCGCTTTCACCCAAGACGCCGACCAAAATAATGATACCCGTGACCGTCGGCAAATCTCCTCAAAAAATTGCACCGGCTCCCCTCGGAACCAATGCTCAGTTTATTACCAAGCAAGGACTTCTGACGGCTCTGACAGGCCTCTCCACCACCACGATGACCACAACTGCACCCAAACTGGGATCCATTGCCGTTTCACCGTCCAAGTTAATATTCAAGCAGGCCTCTCCTCAGACTGTGAGTTCACTCACTTTAGCCCAGATTATAGGGCGATGGCATATTTACGACTAGAAATGGATGTAGCGCAGATCGTGAATTATCTTTTAATAATTTAGTTATCTTTGAAACCGGGAACCCTCGCATCTGCTACTTCGGCTGGCACGATGAATAGCATTGGATCAAATATAAAACACATTACGGTGGCTACTTCCACCGGAGTTCAACCCATTCAAGTGCCTGGCAGCAAGTTTTCGTACATCAGGCTGGTCTCTGCACCATCGGGCACAACCTCCATAGGTGTGTTGGTCGATGGCCTCATATTCTGCTTTATTGTTTTTTTCCCCCCTTAATTATCTCGTTGAATTACGATAGGGGGTAAATCGCAAATGCTTACGGCAGTGGCTAGACCAATCGCTCCAGCCACACAAACATCTAGCGTGAGCTCTCAAGTACAACTTTCTACCGGATCGCAGCTGAAAATTGCCGTACCTATTGGATCGGGGGCGTCGGGCCAGCTCATCGGACAGCCCATGGTAAGCAGCAGTCATGCGCTGCAACTTACTTGTTAGAGAAAAAAGTGTGATTATTTTGGGCAGTTTATGTAGGCATGTTTTGTTTGGTTAAGTGACTTATTTCGTAAGCAAAATTATGTTAATTGGGAAATGTGCAAATTGTTTGTGGACGGGAATTTCTGACTTACAGAACTGTAAAACTGTCAAAAGTTGACCGCATTAGCGTTTTAATTTGCAAGTCTTTAAATTACTGGTGATTAAGAAATGCTTCATCAATTAGGTGGCTTCGAAACACTTAACTACCGGACAAAGAATACTTATTCCTGCCTCCAACGTGACCGGCGTGTCTAATTTTCGTCCTTCTTCCGGAAACATCGCCGTTCCCGCCAATGCCTTAACCCAGCTTCCACCTGGCACCACACTTTTCTCTCCGAGTGGAAACCTGGGCAACATCGTGATGCTTCCGGCCCAATACGTCACCCAGTTTCAGTCGCAGGTCACTCAGGCTCAAGCGATAGCAACCAGCACGGCATCCATCACCACTCCAACAATCAGTCAGGCAAGTATTCTTCCAGCGAAGTCGGTGGCCCAACATCAGAGTAGCGCTCCAAATAAGACGGCAGCGTCGTCTCTGCCGCCACCTTCTATATCGCACGAAAGGATTCAGAGTCATGCTTCGTCAAAACTGCAAATTAATGGGTGAGTCCGTTACGCTACTCTTGACAGTGGTTTTCGGCTCGGGGACGTTTGTTCGGGGTTTTACAGTTTTTAATGAATGTTCTTAGGAGATCCACTCTTGAACCCGATGGCGTAAGGCCGAGGAAACCGTGTAATTGCACCAAATCGCAGTGCCTCAAACTGTAGGTGGTTTTATTTATTTATTTTTTTTGAATGAAGCTTTCTGTTGAAGAGGCTTTATTGATTCAATTTGAAATTGATTTCCTAATTAATTGTTTTATCAGGTACTGTGACTGCTTTGCCAATGGAGAATTCTGCCACAATTGCAATTGTAACAATTGCTACAATAATTTAGAGCACGAAGAGGACAGGCAGAAGGCTATTAAAGCGTGCCTGGAACGTAATCCTCATGCATTTCATCCTAAGATTGGTAATTAACTATTTTTGAAATTTTTTACCCGAGAGTAAATATATTTCCATAAATGAAAAGCATTTTTTTTTGCTAACTCAAAAGGCAAAGGAAATCAAGGAGAGATTGAAAGACGACACAACAAAGGATGCAATTGTAAGCGGTCTGGATGCCTAAAGAATTACTGCGAATGTTACGAGGTGAGTTTTAAAGTAGTGTTAAAGCAGCGTGGGTTTGAATAGTGAATAATTCATGCAAAAAAGTCCGACTAAAATCCGTTTATTTTTTTAAAGGCCAAAATCATGTGCTCGTACATGTGCAAATGCATCGGCTGCAAGAATTTTGCCGATAGTGCCGAGAAGAAGACGCTCATGCATCTCGCCGATGCTGCGGAGGTTCGAGTTCAGCAACAGACGGCCGCCAAGAGCAAACTGTCGTCGCAAATGCACGACGTCGCCAGCAAAGGACCGGCAGGGTCGGCCACGGGCGAAAGGTAAATATTTTATTGTAAATTTGTGGAAGTGGGGTTTCCATTGAACGCTGGAGATTTTGGATTTTTTTTTTTACTATGAAGTGTTGGCTATCAACTAATAGAATAGTGTCCGATCTGCTGGGCTAAATAAATATATTTAGGGACTTTTCAAGCTCAATTCTGTTAAATTTAAGCAATCAATATAAGCAAGACATTTTTCTGAGTAAACTGCAGAATTACTGCAGAAATTTTGTAACTTAAAACTACAGAGGAAATATTATTGAAAGCACTTCTAGTGTTATGCAACACGTGAATTGTCTTTTGGGATTTTAGGCCTTGTATCATTGGGGGAAACGAGTGAAAAAATTGTACCTTTCAAATGAAAGTCTCACTGTACTGCATGTTAATTTTAAAATAAGGAAACTCCATTGTAATTAAAAGATGGAGATAGTTGTAAAAATGAAAAGGAATAGTTGTCCATTTGCTCGCCATGCACCGCTACAGGGGCTCGGCAATATGGTGCCGTTACCATGCTTCGGAGAAATCACGATTTAGATTCGTGGCAAGTTGGATTAAGATCTTAATTTCAGTGCTCATTTTAATTCGTCATTGATTATTAATTTAAAAGTAACGTGCTGTAAAGGGAGACTCGCGTTAACTCGTACGTTACTAGATTCTAGTTCGAATAATATTAAAAATGTCCATGAACTGCAAGTGAATGCAAGTGAGCTCGTTTCATTCGCTAACCACTAAAAAAAATTCTTCCCCTCTATTTCTTAGATTGCCTTCGTCATTCATCACGAACGAAGTGGTCGAGGCGACGTGTCAATGCCTTTTAGCTCAAGCCGAGGCGGGCAAAGAGAAAAATCAACCGGAAGAAGTGGTCGAGAAGTTAGTTATCGAAGAATTCGGTCGCTGCCTTTTGCAAATTATAGACTACGCCAGCAAAACCAAAGTTTAGTAACTATAATGGTGAGTACTAACTCCACGGCGCAAATTCAAAGAAAAAAAATGCCAAGCAAATTATGAATTGCCACGACGTAAGTGTCTGATTGAATCAAAATTTAAGTTTGAGAAACTAATTTAACCACGATACTCCGTAAAGGTTGTGGTTTGGTAAATTAGGTGAATCACGGCGTGTTTCTATCGTGAATCGCGATCGATGGTGCTTCTCACAAACCCCGTTTCTCCCGTGGTGGGAAGAGGAGTTGAAGTGAAGCCACACGAAGCACAACTTTCATCACATTTTCTCATCCATCTAGTGCCTAGTGTGTTGCATTGCTAAGATACCAAAGGCGCTTCCACACGTCTACCGACGAATGAATCCAACCATCGGAGGCTGCGGCTGCGCCATGGTAATAAAAACAATTTCCGACCCGCCGGCCGATGCGGAGGGAAGTACGACGAACCACGGCTGCTTGGTGGAACCTGTATATTCGACGCGGGAGGTCGTTTCCGTGTCATACCCATCGATCATTTCTTGAGATTTAATTCTTAATCAAACTGTATCATTTTTGTAGCATAACTGTATATTCCATAAGCTTCAAGCATGCCGCATGGTAAATATCTCTGGCGAAGACAAATGTAGGCGCCGACCGGTCGGATGCTTCACTCGTTCGTTCGATGCAAACTAACGGATTTTGTTGAATTGGCACGGCTTTTCATTTTTCAATCACAATGGCACGACTGGACTGACTTTTTGCTTATCTCTCCCGTCTCGCTGAATCGAACAACTCTTTGAAAACGAAATTACTACAAAATGAGCGTGCGGGAGACCCGAAATCTCTCGAGTAAAACCTACTATCCTCGGACTGAGCCTGACTTTTGTGTAAAATGCGAAACAAAGCAGTTTTTAAAAATATTAACCTTTAGAAATGCGTTTTGGCATACCGTAAATCTTCCGATATCTGGATGGACGTTATTTGGAGATGAACTTGGGCATCCGTTTAAAAGTTGAGAATAGATTATTAGAGGCTTTAACTTGCGGTCACGCAAAGCGATGTCGGGAACTACCATACTCGCCCGCCTGAAATTTGTCGAGCTGATTTTTTCTCATGCATTGACACGGTTAACTAATTAGACAACAAAATCGGTTAGATTAAAGGCCGATGTTATGCTCGAGTAGAAATATTGAAACAATTGAAGAGCTGAGATAAAAAAAAAACCACACGAGTTTAGATTTTTTGTTTTGAGAAAAATGCATTCAAAGAAAATCCAGATTTATTGCATTAAAAATTATTTGTTTTGAAATTCTGAGCTTAATTTTTAAGATGTAAACTTGGGCTCTAGGATGCACCTTCACCAATTGCTTCCCTCAAATGGAATCTACTTGTTTTGAGTTTACCTTTAATCCTGAGTAGTTAAGACCCAACATTTCATACATAGTGATTCTGGCATTTTCATCTTCAGTGGTCAAAATGAGCAACTTTTTTTCCCTATCTCACCCCAAATTTTCATTGATTTAATGGCTAGGACAACACTTTAGCTACAATGTTATGTGAATGTTTCAATTTCTGGCAAAAATGGTCGTGTGGTTTTGATCTCAGCTCTTCAACTGGACTTACTAGGTGTGCTCATGAATATACCGTAAGTTGTTTTGTGACGTTTACCTGGTTATTAACGATAGGTATTTTTTAAAAAAGCAAAAGTGGGCCTTGTTTATGATTAGATACTGATTTCTCAAAATGGAAATGGCTATAATTATTGGAATAGGCGTCCAATGGAAGATTTATGGTACGAGCGTATGATCCAAAATGTACCGCTCAATGAATGAGCTGTCTCTTTTTTATCCAGGTTAGCCTGCCCTGTCCATTTGAAATTGCCAAACCGTAATTATTAGATAATTTTGAGATACATCATGTTAGCGAATTCATGGTAAAGAGCGTAAACCATTTCCTGAATGAAGTATTTTCATAAACTGTGCTTTGGTTTGCATGCCTTACGAGGTATTCCAGTTTACGAAGGGTTACGTGTTATTTATCTCGGCGTAATTTTAACTTGGGTTAACATTAATCCAACCGAGTTTTATGTTTCACTTCTACCAAAATTACCGAGACTGTAAAAACATTTTTAAAGAAGGTGTAATTTTTTTAGATAAAAATGAGGGAAAATAAGTACAAAAACAGCTTCTTATATCTTTGCTCTTACAAATTGGCAAGCTAATGGTCAACGCATGGACATTAAATTACCTTAAACGTAATCGGGGGACTGCGAGTTACCCGTTTTTTGTATTTAGTATCCCATTAATTAAAAATCTTGAGTAAAAAATTGGAAACCATGTTTTCAGAATTTATTTTAAAGCGGTAATGATTTTTTTTACTAAATATAGAAAATATTATGAAAATTAAATATCCAATACTTGATTTATTTTGCCAAATTGAAACATCATCCTTCTATGCCATGTCGTTTTGTAATTTATTCATCACAATTTTTTTTTTATCATTTTAAGCGAAATATCTAGTTGTTTTGGACCTAGGCCTCGTGTCAGTGTATGCCTCAATCTAGCTTTGAACCCGGACAATGATTTGTATAATTTCGGGTTGAGAACTTAGTTTATTTCTAAAATATATATTCACCCAAACTGAATTAATAAAATAACTTTCTGATTTTTTGAAAATATTAATGCCTACGTTGTCACAAATTCTTTATTCTGGACGGAATGGTAATTTTTTTATGGAAAATGTAATTTGTAGGCCCCCTATTTGATTTATTTTAGTAAATGTGTGAGTGATGTGCATTGCTTAATTTAACAGCTTTTATTTTCTAATAATTAATTATCCATCTACCGGTATTATTATTTAGTTTTTTGTTTTGAAATACACGTTTTATCCCATTAGGTTCAAAGTCCAAGATCCTAACCTTTACCCACAATGCATTTCGGGCAGTTCAAGACAGTAAATATGGCGGTTGATGTCGAATGTGTGATTTTCGCTGCGCTCTCAAAACAGAAATATTTAACCTACCTGTACCCAGAAAAAGTTTATTACGTTTTAAAAAAGGTGAGTGCAATGCAAGTGTACATTTCTGTTAGTTAAACTATTTTGATTAGCTAAGAAATTGTCGATTTTTGTAAGTAGTCTTGTAACCCAATAAGCCTACTTTTTTTTTTCTTGGTCCGGGGTTTATGCTTATTGTACCGCCAGATGTGACGTAACATGATTTCTTGGCGGCATAGGTCTCCTTTTAATTAGCTACAGGCTCCATCGATGTACAAATTTAGAGTTTTGTTTAAAAGGGACAATGTCCAGAAGAAATGGGTGGTCTTAAATGGCCGGAATGCAGTGCACGTGTGTTGTCCAGCAAATGAAATGTTTGGCACGTGGTTTTAGTTTGTTATCCATTTTGGAATAAATATTTTTTATTTAGGACGGTTGCAAGAATGCAGGGTTTCGATTTTTCGCAAAAAGAGATTAGGTAAATTTAAATTTTGGAATTTTGTAACAGAAATTTCTGCTATGAAGGCAGAACCACATCAGATAAGTTTTCCAATTCCTCTCAGTTTAAAGGTGCATTCTCTTTGCAAAAATTCTGTTCTAAAAATGGGACTCAATGCACGTGCATATTTAAAGGGGAAGTCTCACTTCATGACAAGTGCATCTAAAATGAAAGATCACATTAAGTTAATATGAGAAGGTGACAGTATAATGTGGAAAATATTTACCAATAGTTAGTAAATCGCAATTTACTAAAAATCATGGGCGGCGCCATATTCTTAACAGCATTAATGGCGAGAGAATGTGGAACTACAATTTTGTTGGCTTGTTCAGCGCCCTCTATAAGAGAATGTCTCCAATTTGGCTTCACTGCAGTTCAATGCAATAGGCATTTAGTATTCCAGCATGTAATTGATATGCAAATAAAACGAATACAATCATGCATTCCAAACTACGTCATTTTGTCCCATTCAACTGACGTTTAAGCTCAAGGGTCACACGTGAATTTCTGATAAAAATTTGCATATTATTGCATGTGCCCGCCTCCTGCTCAACTGCATGGT